>PNEQ01120283.1:0-20599 GCA_003012365.1 Medauroidea extradentata | reverse complement strand
TTGTAATATGTTTCCAATATGTTTATATACGAAAATAAGACACATTGCAAACTGTGTCCCTATGATTTAAAAAATGCCGTTCGCTAATTAACTACACGATTTCCAATCTCCTCAAAAGTGCTAAAAATGACTTTTTCACGTTGCTGTAGCCGAGAAAACATCAACCGTAATCGGGAAACCAAATTTCGGAAACTTGCATTGGACTTGACCACATATTTTACACAAATTAAATAACTGTGTCGTCGCTTGAAGTCCCGTTGAAAAACGGTTTCTACGAAAACACTTCGTGCTAGTATAGTACACCGCGCTTAGAGGCGATGAGGTGTTAGACGGACGTGTTATATTCGACTTATCGCCTTCCCCGTTTCCAATCCTCGAACGTTAATAAAAAGCTAGCGTCCACTAACTCTTAATTAAAAAATTTTGCAAGATACAGGTTCAACAAAAGAAGGTATTCTACTTAAAATGTCTTAACATTGCCGCCTAACACGCGCTATAAATTCATTACAGTGTCTTCGTAAATACTTTACTTTTTACGACATTATTCCACATGGGCCTATTGTGCCAATGTACGAGAAGAAAAGACTTGGACAAGTTCGCGACTTCGTTGTTCAGAAACCATACTCTTTAAAAAATACTGTTTTTTGAGGCCATGATCTTTCATTTATTTCAAGCAATTGCAAATAACTCAAATATTTTTAACCAAATACTTTTAATTAAAAAAAATTGAGACAGTGTACAGTCATGCGATACACAATTTTGAAACAGCGTTTTTAAAAATAATGTACCGTTTGGTAGCAAAAAATTATTTTTCCTAATTTTGGCGTATTTTGACAACAAATTATGTGATATTTCAGGGGCAAAACTCTGAAAATCCGTTTGGTGTATTGCAACAGAAAAAAAATGCAAACGATGATATATAAATGTTTAAACTGAAAGAATGAATTATTAATATATGTATTAATTTGCGTTAAAAAAATATTTTCGAAACCGTTGCTTAACTAAAGAGCGAGGCCTTAACCCGTCAATATAGTTAAAACGGCATTTTGAAACTGCAGTACCTCTAAATGTACGAAAAGGACGTATACGAAACTCAGATAGCAACATGCACTGAACTTTGCTACAGACCACGGCCGTAGAAGAACAGGTCTGGACACTCGCCTTGATATTTGACCCCTTGTTGTTTGGCTGTAGTTCACTAAGTTACCGAGAATATTGCGTTTTATTGGCGCTGATGTTAGGGCGGTCGGACTAAACTCCGCCCACTTCCTTTCCGCTAAGATAAACAATTTATCAAAACATATTTTTATCAATTTATGAAATACTTTATTCACTCACAAATTTAAGAAAAGGCTCCAGCAATCTTTATTTACTTCATAAATTTAACAATGGAAAAAAGTGAGCGGAGTTTGAGTCCGACCGCCCTAACTGAAGCGCCAATAAAACACAATATTCTCGGTAACTTGGTGAACTACAGCCAAACAAAAAGGGGGTCAAGCAAAATACATTGTTAGATAGGCGAGTGTCCAGACCTGTACTTCTACGACCGTGCTATAGACTTTCCACCAGTAAAATGTTATGGTCACCGCTTATAGTCGTATAGTAAAAATGTATCGGCGGGAATCTTGCACGGTAGTTCAGCTCTTGACTCGTTGTGATGATGCGGCATTTGATTAGCGCTTCAAGGTCGCCCGTACAGGTCCATCACTTCTGAGCCTCTAGCGCGTAGGTAGGCGGAGCTGTTAAAAAAAAGTGTTAAATGTAAAGATTTTACAAATAAAATTATTCATAGGTATTATTTTTAATTAAAATTATATGTATTAAGCAGTAAGCTAATAAAATTTGCATGTTTTCTCATACTGCAGTATTGGACCAGAAATGTCATATTACGTACTTTTATTGAAAAAAATTGTTGTTAAAATATACCCATTCAAAAGTAATTAAAGGGCTTAGAAGCCAAGAAGTGACATTCATAACATCTTCGCTTCTCACACTAACAGCATATTTTATGACAGCGGATTTTGTAAAACATCACCAAATTATGGCCCACGAGACTGTGTCACACATACCTCTCAGCCGTTAAATTATTAACTTTACATTTTAACTACCAAAATATGCACTAAACTCATGTTTCACGAAAATGCACTATTACCCATTGCCTTCTAAGTCCTTCAATAATTATTTTATTATGTACTTCGTTAGACCTTTAAATCTTTTTCGCTTCAAGCTTGGAAAGAAGAGGGCTTACTGTATTACTATGTGCGATAAGGTTCAATAATAAGCGTCTACGATGACGTTAGTAATTTCAACTTAGTACACTGAAATTTTTTTTCTAAACAGTATTGGAACTTATTAATCCATACCCGGCATACAGGACACTTGGGTCGTTTTTCTTTGTCTGTTTGTTGTAATTATTTTTGTCTGTTATTTCAAACTTACTGGCGGAATACCTTTTGCGGAATAATCAGAGTTTTTTTCCCTTGGTTTGTTTTTGTTGCTTGGGAGCTCGTTTGTATTCATTTATTCTCGTGTAAAACACTGATGGAATTCCTTGTGAAATTGTATATGTATAACTTTGTTTGCAAGTTGCAATATATGTATACACACATACACATCACACACACATACTTTTCAACACTGTTCCAAAATGTGTACCAATATTTTAAGATCTTCGAGGTATATACTATAATACCGGTAGTCTACAACACATTTATTGGATTATTAAATATTACATAATTTATATTCTCTGTCATATTTTGTGAGACATAAAAAATTAAAAAAAAATACTTTCTCTATCCTTAAAAAAATTAAAACGTTTTAAACAAATAATTTCTTATTTAACTGCAACTAAGGGTGCTTTAGACTATTATTAGAAATTTCAAAGGTGAATTTGCTGTACTTACTCTAAAGTTAGTAGAGGTTAAAAATTGTTAAACTTAAATTGTTAGTTTAACAATTAGCAGTCCGTTTAAAGACTGTGCTTAACAAGCTCGCAGATAAGTGGTATTAACGGAATATCAATGTTACGGGCGCGGTCACATCAGTTTTCAACGTCTTTTTATATTTTTATGTTAGTACCAGATATTTTTTTCTTATTTTAGACATAAATTGTGACTAAATCTTCCTCTTAGAAAATTGTTGTATCTCTCGTAGTTTTCGCGTAATGAGTCGTAAACGTCAAATTTCGCACTTTACGGTTTTATGTACGCCACTAAAACCAACTGACATACCAAACCGAAAAAAATCGCAGGGTATAATAATGTTGTAGTCTATGATTTGACACATATAAAAATAAATTCATTTTATTATTTTTAAAAACACTTTTAAATGTTTTAATTTTTATTTCAAAATTCAGCGTTTTTTGTTAAATACAAAAATATTTTATTTCTTGTTTTTAAATGTGTCATTTCATAGCCTACAACATTGTTACACACTGTGAATTTTTTCGGTTTGGTAAGTCAGTTGGATTTAGTGGCGTACATAAAACCGTAAAATGCCAATTTTGACGTTTACGACTCATTACGCGAAAACTATGAAAGCTACAACAATTTTCTAAGAGGAAGATTTAGTCACAATTTATGTCTAAAGTAAGAAAAAGTAACTGGTACAAATATTAAAATATATAAAGACGTTGAAAACTGAGGTGAACCTCGCCCTAAATGAAATACTTTCTCACTTTATCCACTATATAACTATACTGATACCTTCTACACACAACGACTATTAAACGTATAATTTCTTAAGAAATAATGCCACTTTGAGAAAAATGTCCAATATTTATGTTGATAACTTATCTTGAATTTAAAACATAACACACACAAATAGTTAAATAAGCCAATAAAATTATTCTAAAATTAATTTCAATCGTACAATTCCTCATTTGTTTTCATGGAAGATATTTTTTAGTTTGAAAAATTTATGTTTATTATAAATATATTAAGAAGTTATTTATTTAATGGTGATTACTAATTCAAGCTCGTTGATGCTTGATATACATAATTCTACACTAAAAGCATTAATTTATAACTGTAGGTTACTTGAAGCCAATTTGGAAAAATTAAACAATAGCAATCCTAATAGTTTAAGACAACGTTTTAAACAAAATTGTTTCCAGTGTTACGAACTTCTGTGGTACAATCTCTGGCACCGGAACCTCGTGCATTTAACAGATGCGCAAGAAATCACGCGTAACGAATTAGTAATTCTGGATAAATAATTATTCATAAAGTAGGCGAATACAATTATATAATATTGTTATTGAATATTTTATCCATATTCGCTTCGAAAAAAAGCGTAGAAATCAATTGATGTTTTCAGCGTTTATTTTTCTACTTCCCACTCTTAAGAGCCTGGTGACGTTATCCCACTTCGCTTGAAGAAAAGTATTGCTGTAGATAAAAACAGTGTTTTATGTAGAAGTGTGTAAAAGAAAGATTCTACCAGCTGCCTCTACAGAAGAGATTGCAGGAACAATCAATGCTGTACCGACAACGAAATTTTACTGTTTTCCCAATTTTAACAGGACATTTCTTTCAGTGTTGGAAAACAATCCGTACTTCATAAGTCCATGGTAGATTTTAAAGTCTTCTGAATGCTAAGTATATGCAACTGTCATCGGATAATTACTTCTCAGACAACCAAACAGTCCGCAGTCCTCGCTTTCCCATCATCCAAACAATATCAATATTTTCGTCACCTAAGCTAATGTGACTCCTCATTTCCACTAGCCAGACATCCGGAAATGTCGCGAATTCGGTTGATGTGAATTAAGATTCCAGACACCTGAAGGCATTAGTTACTTCCGCGATTGGATAACTGTTTACTCAATTCGTCCTTGAGGATTCTAGAGCAACAACATACACTCATTTACTCATGTGCTTGCTACCTTGTCAGATGTACAACTTGCCACTCACTGGATCAGCAGCTAATGAACAAGTATAGGCGATTCAGGATAAAGCACTCAGTAAAACCCTGCTTAGTTTCTATTTTCAGCCAGTTCGTATCTTTCCGTGCATAATGGCTAACGACGTCTAACCTCACAAAACACGTCACTTTATGTTTGCGCTTATAAGATAAATAGAGCAGTCGGTAGGAATCTATATAGTTTGATAAAAAAATTAAGTTTATTAGTTACATAAAGCGCAAATATACCGGTTTCAGTTGATATCATTTATTGTTGTATTTAAGTATGGGAAAATACACGGAACTATACTCGACAATCCGTTGCAACAATATAAGCGGTAAGGTAGCCATTGTTAATGTTTAATTATGTGCAGTTACGGCTAGCGATTTTCTTCTAAGGTTAAATCTTTAGTGCTCCCGAACAGCAAATAGTTCAGATTCTGGAAGCCAAAGGGCAGGTCGCTGAAGCCACAAAAGTTTCGGGTCTCTACCAATAGTTTTCTAGGTAAGAATGCACACAAATGAGGGAATAGGGAGAGCATCTGTGGAACTTCATTTCGTGAGTTTAAAAGGTATATAATCTGCTAAGGAAGCCCATTTTCATCACAATATCCAGATCTTTATAATTGCGGTGGCTTCTGCTCGGAGCTGGGGTATGAGAGTGTTCTCAACTCCCCCTCTCACTTCTCATTTAACAGATCGCTTGCTTTCACCACGGTCGAGCGCTCCTGCATTAGTTCCCTTGCACTCGGGCGTCTGACAGACCTGCGTTAGTCATCCTGCTCCTCTGGTCTAGGTCCTTCCAACTGTACGTGGCGTTCCTTTCTCTTCGAGTAGAGCTATGTTACACAGAGTACGTCAGGACAGAGTAGGTTATTTTATGTCGTGATAGCTATAGTTACTAAGCAAATCAAGTATGTATTTTCAACATTCCGTTAAAAAATATATACTGTGGGAATGATACTACCTCGAAAGTCCACATTTAAATAAAATGTGTTTAAATGTCAGATGTGTCTTTAAATTACATTTTAAGGGCTTCAAGTGAGAAAAAACCGTAATATTACATTTGTATGAAACAGTGTTAGTTTTTAGACGTTACTTGGGAGTCCATTTTCCTTTTTAAAAAATTAGCTTAATCAGTTTTCCCATAATGACACTTCAAAGTCAAAATTTGCACGTTTTAGTTCTTATTAGCCACAGAAACCAATGAACATAAATTAACTAAAAAATTCACCCTGAAGTACATCTCACGGGTTATTGCTGGACATGTTGTAAAATAGATGACGCAATATTTTTGTACTTTGAAAATATCGGTATATGTGGCAAAAACATTCAAAATTACAGAAACTGTGCTCCCAAATAGCGTCTACAAAACTAACACTATTTAATACGAATATGAAATTACGGTTCTTACCCACTTGAATACCCAACTTGAAGATTGTTGTTGCCCAATGTACAGTTTATTTAACACATAAAAATTAATTTTTTTAAAGTCAATTTTGTGGTTGTATCTATTCCACTTTCTTTACTTTATAGACAAACTATAAAATTATTTTCTTAATGTTTCTTACTAACTATCACTACGCAGAATTAACACACTTTGTTTCGATTCATCCTGTCGAACGGTAACCAGACATTATATTGACAAGAATGGCGAAATTATCATGTTATAAGAATTACTTTCTGCCTTTCAAGCTTGCTGCCATGTGGTTCACATCGAGATTGGATGTTTAAATTATTTACTTTTCGGTGGATCAAATGTTAAAGAAATCATTCAAATTATATGTTCTCTGCGTGAAATTTATATATAAATATTTCGATTAGGTAAACAGCAATTTTATGCACCTAATTTATGATGATAGATTATTTTAAGATACACATTTAATTATGCAAAGAAACAACTGTTAGATTTCAGTTTTGAAAAAAAACTGTTACGGTAGTTGGTAGAAATATTTAAGTCAGAGGGGTTAGCTATGTAGCGGATGAATTCAGCAGTGTTGGAATGCAAGGTCAGGGGATCGGAAGAACCCCGGGAGTGACCCCACTGGAATCGAACCCTGATCACTGTGTTGGGAAATGAGTGATCTCAGCCTCACTAGCGCAGTCTCTACAAATACTACGATATTTTACATGATGTTAAAATATTCTGTGAGGAAAGGTATTTTAGTGGTGTACAAACTTTGCACAGAGGTATTAATCTGCAGTTTTGTCTGATGAGCTCTCTCTAGAGAGAACTGTAGATATAACCACTGTATTTATTTTCATAGTATTAAAAAGCATGTACGTTTTTAAGAGAGGAGATGTGTGTCACTCATTTACACGTTGTTCAGGAACAATGTAATAAGCACAATGTAATACCGATGTCGAGAAGGTATGGTTTAATCAGCCTAACATACAGTAATTACATTCAACATAGTTTTCATTCTAAATAAAGTAAGTGCTAAGAGTTTAAATGATTTTATGGTTGTATTCAAGGCAGTTTTCCATTAATGTAAGTCTTATTTTGACTACTAATTGGAATCCCAAAAAAAAATTTTAAAGTATACTTACATTTAGAAAATAACATTTAGTCCTCGAACCATCGTATGGTTATGAAATCTGCAATATATATGCAGCATTAAAATGTTTAGGAATCTACGTCGACGTTCAAAAGCCCAAGAAACAATGGCTAATGGAACTAAAAATTCACTTCACGTTACACTGGACAAAAACTGTGGTAGGCGTACAATATAATGTGTAACTTAAGTTTATATGTGATTGAAAATATATCTTTTTCTCAATCATAAATTGCTAACAAATGCTCTCCGTAACACAAAATTAGAAGTAAATTGGCGATTTCAAAACACCTGCTTTGACAGTAAAATGAGATGCAGGTTTGAGTTATCATGTTTGGCTGTTGCTTATTAGAGGCCCTTATGAAAATTTACACCGTGAACTAAGGTAGGTTATCACAGTTACATGACCAGTTATTGTTGTTCACCAGGATTTGTTAACCCCTGCAATTATATTCAAGGTTTTCAGACGCCGGGAATCCAAAAAAAAAAAAAAAAAAGCGTACATATTATCCATATGATAAATATTTTGTTAAATACCACAAACCGGGGTTACTTTGACATTGCGGGGTAACTTTGACCACTCAAAATTTTGGTTTTTATATTGCTTAGTGACGAAAGTTTCAAATATTAGTTATGAGGATAAAAGGAATTATTTTTAATACTCGGCTCAGATTATCTGTTTATTTACCAGATAAACAAAAAACTAATATTTTGAATAGTCAAAGTAACCCCGAAAATTGTCAAAGTAACCCCGGTTTACGGTACTACATCCACTGTACATTCTTTACATATATTATGTTTATAATCCAATATAATATTAGTTTTAGTAGTTGATCGAGAGATAACCAGTTGAAATTTCGAACATGGGTAGACTTACCAGGGGTAATATTCCATACACCAAAGATTTAAAATTTTGGCTGAGCTACCCCACCCAAGTAAACAATTTCATTTTATTTTCAGTTTTTGAGCCATAACATTTATTTAAGTTGTAGTGTCAAATTTTATCTTCGACAAGAATCTATTCTTGGTAAACTGCTTGACATAAATAATAATGGAATCTTTCATTAATTAGTCATGCAGAATAATTGCAAGAGAATTATATGTAAACTTTCAAGAATTTTCTTGCAACTTTTCTGCATGACAATTTAATTAAAGATTCCATTATTATATATGTCAAGCAGTTTACCAAGAATAGATCATATGCTTTGTCGAAGCGAAAATTTTTATAATACAATTTAAATAAATGTTATGGCTTAAAAAACTAAAAAACACAATAAAATTGCCGATCTCTCCCCCTTAAGAGATGTTTACGGAGACGAAGCATGCTGGAGTAAACAAGGACTGTAGAGGCATATATTCTCGGGACTGCAAGGCCTCCCCAAATAGTTCCGGGGAAACTGCGGATAACGAGAATCGCCCTGGAGCGAGTGTACCCTGGCCTACGCCCAGATCTTGCTTGGCGCCAGCAGAGGCTTGATAGCGCCGGCGCCAGAGGGTATCGTCAGCGGTCCTCCCACTCGTTTGTTTTCCGTCGGCGACTCTGAGGTCTGTGTCTGTCTCCCTTTCCCGGGAATACACGTCACCACCCTGCTGTATTTGTTTCCAGAAATAACTTGGCTTCATTTGTAATATGCATTTTGGGAGAGAGTAGAAGACCATTGTTGGGGAGGGGAGATGATATACTTCAGGAGGGGTGGTATGTCTCGCAGTTGTTCTGAAATTCCCTAGCGAAGATCTGCATTTTTATGAGTTTTCGCAGCAGTGCCGGCAGTCTGAAATACGTTAATATTTCATGGTCTAACCGTTGTGATGGTCGATGTTGGTGAGAATAAAATATTGGTTTACTTCGCCCAAACGTATATGGAATTGGAAGCGTGGTAAAAAAAATAATTGGAAATAAATTTTATGAAAATGGAAATTACTATAGAAATGTATTATTTCCTGCAAACGCGCACTAGACTCTAAGCCGAAACTAATCTGCACTGGGGAAACCTTAAACCATTCGCAATGTTATTTATAAAAAAATGTATTCTATTAAAATTGTTTCTTAAATTTATTTTCTATTGGTTAATATTGTAGATATTAAAGAGTCAAATGACCCTTATTGTGTATGTTGGTTCCTGTTTTAATAACGATAAATTAATAACAAAAACGTGAACGACAAACTTAAACTCACCATTTTAAATCTACGTGTGTTAGCTTCGTAATGCGGCTCCAACATAATTCTTAAAAAATTAGTTAATACGAATTAAATCAACCCAACATCAAAAAAACAATTCTAAGGAACGAGATATAAGGTTGAAAAATGGAGGAATATAATTTTTGCAATACTTAATGTAGTGGAAATACGCTTGTGGGAAAAAAATACATACTTAGTAAGCAGCACACATTACCCAGAGATTATAAATAAATATATTTATGAAGGAAATTGTGAGAGATGTGGAGTGTTTGAAGGGATGCTTTATAAACGTGCACCATTAACAATAAAATGTCTGAAGGCAAGATTCGAACTGTTATTTGAATATTTAAACATTTATGAACACTATTCTGTAACGGCACGTGTTCGTAACTTTTTGGTTTTATCATGCGCCGACATTTCAAGCAAGATAGTTCCAGTGAACTTGAGGGAAAGTGTGGTGTTTTACTTCGTATGAATGTGGGGATGTTGATGACAAGTTCTCAGCCGAGAGGGAGGTTTGCACACGTGAGGGGAAATACGTGAGGCTAGACTAGGCTATGATGAAACTGCGCTGGTTCGCCATTGTCTTTCACAGGGTGGCGACCTTAACACCTTAAGGATGTTTACGTTGCAAAAATGCATTATTTTATATTTGCACGACATAGTGTTCGTTTTATAGACCTTACTTGTGACTATATTTTCCGCTTGTTACATGTTTATACCTCTGACAGTTTTTCCGTAGCAGCATGCCAAAGTCAGGATTCGCAAGTTACGGTAACATAGTAATAACAAAAACCATGTGTCTTACTAGAATGAAAAAAAAACTTACACTGAAATTAGATATTATGGGCAATGTGCTAAAATATATAAAAACACACATAAGTTATTTTGTATTTTTTTAAAAATTACCATAAATAAAATAAATTGTCATCATTTTGAGATTTTTTTTTAATGTAGAAAGGAATCTCATTGTGTATTTTTAAATAGGTTACAATATTGCCCATAATATATTATTCCAGTGTAAATTATTTCATTCGAGTAAGACGCTTGGTTTCTGCTATTCCTTTCCCGCAACTTGCAAATTTTTACTTTGACATGCTGCTTTATGGGAAAAGTATGAGAGTTAAAAAAATGTTTATAATTGTAAAATATTGTCCCGAGTAACGTCTATAAAACGATCACTATTCCATGCAAATACAAAATTATGCATTTTTGCCACGTGGACACTCTTAAAAGCACGGCCCGGAGTTTCTCAGCTTTCCAAAGAATTATTTTGTAAAACCCTTACGAGAGCCGATACATAAAACTGCTTTGTAACTTTGTTACAAGTTGGTTTTACTATGTATTGTAAGTTTTTGAGACAAACTGAATGAACGTTTCAGGTGATTTTTTAATTAGAAATAAATTTCGTTAATTAACTAATTAGCTACTATTTTGCTGTCTTCTGTCTCGACAAAATCAAAGCGTGTAGTTTAAATTAGTCATAACAAAGTTACATAGCGATTTTACGATATCGGCTCCCGTTTATGTTTTAAAATTAATAATTATCGTCAAACATGAAGAATTTCCTGTCCGTGTCCTTAAACCCTGTGTCCTTGGCCCATCTGTACGAATCTCGTATCCCTGAGCAACGCGGTCGGACTAGTGCAAACGAATTGTTTAGTGAAAAAAATGTTTAAAAAAAGAAAATATTTTCTTGTTTGGTTTAGTTGCATCTCTTACCTCTTTTCGTTACATCCGTTTCAATATATATATTTCATTTTACGATATCATCGAGCCGCTTACGGAAGCACAGCTGATAATTATGTACAATCAGAATAATAGTTGTTTCTGACTTTCCTGCGCCTGTGTGTTTCCATTTATAAAATTCTCATTTAGTTTCATCAGGCAATAGCTATGTGGTTTACGGGTATTGACATATGATCTCATAAATTCACGATGTAAAATATGAGGATAGGGTGTGGAGAAATTTTCGAAAGGTACTATTAATGATCTAAGGTATCTGATGCGAATAACAATACCCATACGCAACACAATCAAATTTACAACTTTATACCCTGTTTAAATATCCTTAAAACCCACCTTCGCTTGGAATTCAGAGTAATATATTTGAACCAGTAATTTGCCTGCTTCCGCAGATACGTGATTTTACAGTCGTTGATGTTTATAGGTGGTGTACTTCCGCGTTTATAAAGAGCGTACGTGACTTCGAGAAGACTGGTTGGTACCTCATCATTATTCTGTACCATCTCATGCACTTAAATTTCTACGACCGTCACGTTCAGAATTTCTTGCTGTGAACACGCCGCGATAACTGAACAACGTATCGTTCCTTCACAGGAAATATCTGTTAACATTCAATGTAAGTGTATTGCATTTTTAAACTTTCACATTTATATACGTTGAGTACCACCCAGTTCATCATGTTATATTTGTGTGGAATTCCGACCAATACGTAAGCACCGAAACGGATACACTTTACACAATGCACAACTTATTTTTGGTTGAATTTTGGTATAATAGGCTATTACAGCCACAATTCTCACGTTTTTGTGTAGCCATTATACGAAAATATAAACAATTATCAAACTGAAGCCATGGTTTCAACAATAACAATGTCAAATGTTTAAGGAAATAATTATCGAATTCAGTAAACGAATGCAATTAAATACATTAATGTTTTCCTAAAAAATAAATTAATTTTAATACTTTTTAAATAAGCACGAGGATTTCTCGTGTATAGTCATATAGCTCCGAATATACAAATGCAGGAATGGTTACAGAAACACTTCAAAACTGTGACTTGAGCAGCAAATTTTACAATAAAATTTAACAAAAAACAGCTTTGCATTACAAAAACAGAACTTCTTATTGATTAAATGGCGGACCATAGTTCCATATAAATATGAAATAACGAGCCAGGACGTATTCAACTCCCTTGAATTCTAATGTTTAATTCTTCTATCAGGGAAACGGCAGCACACAATTACAAACTAAAACAACCCGAAATTTTCCCTAAGTTGTACCAACTTTTCATTAATTTGTAATCATACAGTAGTTGTCCTAACATTTACCGTGTCACATAAAGACAGAAAGAGTTCAGTTTTTAATGCTGACCTCATTTCTCCTCAGTAAAAAGGCCATTAGCGACATAGCAAACAGTTCAAACAGTCAAGAAAGGGGGGAAAATCTGTCGTCACATACAATAAGGAACTATGCTCTTGGAGTTATTTAGGGAACAAACTGGAGCAATTTGTTAGCTATACGCCATTGCTAGCGATGTTGCTGAGTACAGTAGATAGTCTCGATCCTATAAAGTAGCAAGTTTTGTTATATTCCTTAAAAATACAGCTGATAATTACTAATAGTGTTAATTCGGCTACCGGCACGATGATACGCAGATGATTAGTTTGTTAGTTGTACACACACGACCCGAGAAATGTGATATATTAATCAAACTTCAGATTGAACATTCCGTGCTTCTCCGAGGTAGTTAAGCGCTGTGTCTAACTAGCTTACAGACACGTAATTCAAGTGGATGATAAGTATTAACTTAATTACATAACGTTGGATAAATATTAAAGTTAATTATTTCAGACAAACAGTATTACATGTGAAATTTCGGGAAGAATAATGCCACATGAGACTTTGTCTTTTTTATGTATCGATTGCACAGTTAAAAAGGAAAGCAATTAAAAAAATTGTATTTCTGAGTCAAGTTCATCAATTTACAAACAGCAGTAAACTCTAGCAGTTGGAAGGATAAACAACACATAAATCGGCTTGTTTTAATAACATAGAAATTTATTATGTTTAACACTAAAAATAGGTAAATTTCAATTGGTTTTAATTGTGGTAATTTCTTCATTGTCATAAATGAAATACAACATTTAGTAGTTGCCTACGAATAAAAGTAAGAAAAAAGTAACCAAACAAGTTAACTGACACATTTTTTTTTTCAGTAAAACAAAAACATTTTCAGTGGTTTTTAAGCAAGGTTTCTATCTAGTTATTTTCCTTTTGTACTGGGCCATCGACGTTTTATCAAAGAGGTAACACGTATTTAATTTTAAAAAAACAATAATTTTCATCTCTGTGTTTTTTTTACGTCCTATTAAATTTTGATCACAAAGTTATCTGCTGAAAGAGTTACCTTAAACAAGGATACATTTGTATTTATTTATTTATTTACATTCAGTTCCCAGTTACACTCATTAGCCACAAGCTAAGGTCTGTCCTATTTAATGATTCCCAATATTTGACAGTTCTGAAGACAATAATGTGTTATGTGTACAAATTTCTACGGAGAAATAGTTCTCATTTTCATATACTGTACAGTCTGAGAGCCAGCTGAGTGTCTTTGCGCAAAAATCACTTGCGACAGAGCAAGACACTGCTTATTCCATGGCAACAGCTGTAAGATGACAAGTGAACATAGTCGTAAAAAGTGGACCTGAGGTGGACTGGATAGTCAGAGCTGTTTGGAGGTTCGCCTGTGTGGCTTTTGAACAGCGATGCCACGAGTTAGAGGTTTAGATTTATTTTCAGAACTATTACACTCGTGTGTTCACAATTACTTACGAAAATTAAACATATTTCATAGAGTAACTTTCAAATGCTTTGAGAACATCACGCGTGTACAAAATAATATTTATGAACCATTCAACTTGGCTCAAAATGGCCTTTTCACCCAACACCACAAAACTTGCTACTTAGAATTCAAACTAAGCTAGTCGAGAGGTCTACAGTAACAATAATGCATACAGACTCTTCGCCAATTAAATCGTGATCAACGGTTTATGTTTAGAGCCGAGAGTTCATCGCGAAAATATAATTGCACAATTTTGTTTCAATGATTCACGTGCACATCGGCAGCTATGCCTCGTGGTTATTGGCAGCGTGTCCATACAAGTCTCTCATTTGACGGCACCAATCAGAGTTAGGTACTATGACACAATACATCTGTGATTTTCCAGTAAAATTCCGAAACAAGTGAGAGTTAAAACATCCAATCAACGACCTTGAAGCAGAGCTGCATGTGCATTACTAGGGTTTTACGATAATTAGTTATTATCATTGAATGGATTTAAAGTAGTTAATTGGATTTAGAGGAAGTATGACGATGATTGGGGCTCTGCCCGAAGGCAGGGCTTAAAACCATAGGGGACGCCGGGTGATAAAGTATCACAAATAATTATTATAATGTGCATGCAGCTGAAAGATATTTGAGTGAGCACCAATAAAATTAAATTTTATTTCGATCAATTTCCAGTTGTAATTAAAACCAGTCGTTGGTCATACTGGAGTACTGCACCACCCTCTATGCAAATGGGTCGTCCCATTACCTTCATGTGTACATAAATTAAAACAGGGTAGATAGCGAGCTTGTGCAACCTTTGTTATTTATTTTGTCTGAAACGTTGATTTACTACATCGCATACAGCCTGGATTTTAGGCGAATCACATCTCCTCCAACTGCCGGCAAGAGGTGGAACACGCCCACAAGTTCTATCCCTCTCACACTGCTGCCAACCCTTGCCTCTAACACTCCCCGCGGGGTCTCTTTGTCAACCTGCCGTCTTCCAGGACTCCAATTTAGGCGTCCAATTACTCGCTAACTTGCGGGTGCCAGGGCGTCTTTATTGTTATTACGGCAGTGAGATTACCTACCTCTCTGCGTCTCCAGCATTACACCCGCTGCTCTCCAGGCAATCGAATATTCCTTCATCTGGTCGCCGCTCGCGCCTTGCGAGCAGGTTGTGCCATCGATTTGTCAGCGGTCGAAGAGGAATTTTCAATTTCGCACCTCCCACGACCGAGTGTCCTACCAGATACCATGCAATTAGGGAACTCAAATTCTATCACATAATGCCATAGATTCTCTCTGTTGTTTTATTCCTGCAAATATTGACCTTGTGTGGTAACTCAAGTTCCTTCAAAGTTTTGGTATTTATGTTCTTTATTTAAAAAGTTTCAAATGTTGACTAGATGGATAAAATTAATTATTTTCAACATTCGGATCCGGTTATCTAATAATTCACCAAAAGGCCCCAAAACAAACGTTCCGAATGACTCAAAGTAAACCCGCAAAGGAACAAAATAACCCCGATTTATGAAATATATAATCTTCATGACTCGGTATAACTTTGCAACAGTTCCTCTTTTTCAATCACATCAAATAAAATAGTCTGGTTTGAAGGAATTACATTTTGCCTTTGTTTTTCAAATATTACTTACCTTAGTTCCAATTTTTTAGTAGGCGTAGTATTTAGGATATATTTGTTAATATTTTCTTTCAAAACAGAAGTCAAACTACCTTACTCAGTCTACGTATTTCAGTTAAAATGACTTAGTAGGAATTATTAGGGTCATACACCCTGACCGAGGTGAATGCAGGATACAACAACCACCTCGGAAAATTAGCCAAGATTTGTTTTACAGTTTCGAGTACATTAGACTGCGGCAGTAATACCTTCCAATTTCTCACATAAATAACAAAGTAACACTAGAATACATTGAAACGATGTACGAGCAAACAAGACGATTTACGTTACAGACAAATACACATACACCTTCACGTGATTTCAATGTTTGTATCCTACAAAAGAAGACAGCTAGTTTCTATTCACTTCAGAAACGTCTTCCTGAAGTTTCTTATTACTCTCCTGGTCATGTCCTGTGGTGTTGCCACGGTTCCATGACGAATTGCAGATTGCAGCTTGCATTGGTAGATATACGTTCCCAGGCATTCCCAAAGAAAGAAATAACAAGGTGCGAGATCGTGGGAACGGTCTGACACAGAATGTCACGAAATGTGGAGATCAGACGCTCAGGAAACGTATATTCTAGGAAGTACAGAGATATCCTTGATGTGCACTGGCCTTATCACATATGGAACCCCACAGCACGGTTTGATATTACCATCACAGTTCTGTCGCTCTTCTAAAATAAGTGTGGGCTAAATATCACCAGACAATGGAACGTTGGCTGTGGGGAAGTGGGATTTGTGTTCTTAAATACAAAATTATCATAATATTTTGTACTTTTAACAAATGATAATTTTTTTTTATTTTAACATTTGTATGGTGATTGATCTGACATGTGCGTTCTGAACTTCACTAGAGGTTATTTGAAATTTGAGTGTCAAAACTATAAATCTCTTAAATTATAATTTACTTAAAACAACAAATTGCTGTTAGCGCTGAACTTTTAAAATCCATCGCTAATGTCAACGGGTTACCTGTGAACTGTGAGTGAATTTCATCGTTGCTATAAACAGTGTAAGGGATTATGAGTTTGGCCCGCTGCGAGAAAATGGACGTGTTTTTTTATGGCTCCGAACTAGGATGTTGAAAAAGGCTGTGGAAGAGGCCTGGCTTGACTCTTATTTCCAAACATGAAGGTCCGCACCTACAAATTCCATAGTGGGACGTGCCCTTTACGAAGGGCCACGATATTGTGCAAGAAATAACTAAGGGTTGTAAGCCCATTACCAGAGACTAAACAAGTTAACTTCAGAAGCCATCATAATCAGAAAGCACTTAATAATATGAGACTATCTCTCTTGAAAGTATACGGTTAGTCATGCATTTATTATAAAAACAATGCTGAGGTACAAATTTTAATGTGGCAAAAATTCGCCCATCAATCTCTTCAGATAGTCTCACGTTACTCTGAATTATCAAACTCCTTTCCAGTATTATATTTGATTTGGCATAAAATTTTCCCGACGCTGGTGGTTGTGGAATAATAATGCATGTTAGTGAGTAAGAGAAACAGTTGGATATGTTCCATATGTATATAATTACCGTTACATAAAAACATTAAAAAATGCACACGTCTTATCAAAGTCAATAAATTCCAAGCAAGCGGAAAACTTCAAGAGCAATGATTAAACTTCGACTCACATTCATTCCAAAGTTTTTATTGTGAATGTGTGTGGTTGTGCACACGTTTTATAACACCCGTATGATCGGTTAGAGTATAAACACTGTATAAATCTAAGCGTAATTGAAGTGTAACTAAAAACGGAACCTTGTATGAAAGGCTATCTTGAATGTGTAGTCAAACACACAGGGTGTATTTCTCATCTCCGTTTTGCGGTTATAATATGTAATATTCAAAATATTTCTAATTTACAACTACCGATTGGGTTCACAGTATACATAATTGGCCATTTATTTTTATTATAGTTATTGCTATCACAAATTTTAAAAGTACATTCGTAGAGCAAAACATTTTTAAGATGACCAATAGACTTTTCTAAATTATAATCTCATGTTAATTGTTTGAAAATCACTAGTCTAAACTTCACGTATAACAAAGTAAGAAATAGAATCCGTACTTCGCTGCAATTTCAGTAAAATAGAGGGAAAAAAATTAATAATGAAAGAGAAAAGTCAAATTATTTACACGCGCGTGACATTTCAACTCGTACTTTGCTTCTCTTCTCTATCCGTCCTAAGTTGCAAGTAAGATGAAGATTGTTGGTTGAACTTACTGTGATTACTTCTGCGCAGAACACTCTCTGAAGTGTCAACTAAGAAATGGGAAACGACTTCAAACTTCTGCAGAGGAATTTAATTTACCCTTCGTCTTTTACTGACAAGTAATTTCTTTAAAAACTAAACAAGAGTTCTCAATGCAAATATGCCGGTTTTATGGGTGGACAACTATACAAGGATTTAGTTACATGGCAACAAAATATAGTGGTTATAAATAGTAAATATATAAAAATTTCACTCATGTTGTGTGATTAAAATTATAATTTATTGTTACTTCGAGAAAATCTAACACATTTCTTTTAAATCCCTGTTTGTACTTTTAGAGCAACAGTCCAATCCGGATTGAATTAAGAGTGGACTCAAGAATCCTGATTCAAATAAACTTAGAACACGTTCCTATCGGACTGAATTAGGAATGGAGTGAGTAACCCAGTCCAGTCGGCGAGGTGGAATGGAGAATAGAATCCGGATTAAAACATTTACTTTAAACACCCGTCGGACGGGTATGAACTAAACTGAAGCGACCGTCTCATTGAATCGATTGTTCGGTTATATAAGAGGTAAGAATTTTCCTGGATTATATCTAAACAAATCTGTTCACTGATATAAAATTACTGGGAAGTACAAAATAAATATTCTGACGAATAAATTCAAATAAAATATATTTATTATATATTTGCCTCTTTGATTTCTAACAGTCATTTGTTTTGTGGCTAAGTGTTCTCCAAAATGCAATCTCTACGCATTATTCGGTCTAGGTACACTCCATGTTTACATTTTAACCTGAATTGAAACTTTTACTGTAAACACTTGTTCGGTTCTTGTTCACTTCCCATTCGTTCCGTACTGATTCCAATCCATGTTCAGTCCAGTCCGGAATTTTACCCTAAAGTACTTTATTTCTTCATGCAAAATTTTAATCCTAATGACTTAAAATATAGAAAGAAGTCATATTGATAAAAAATATTTGTGAAATTTGGTCCTGTCAAATTGTTGTGGTTAGTCTGAATTATATTGCAGTGGTCACCGTATCTTGGTGATGAGAACTAAATAATGAGCACAGACAAATGTTGGCAAGGTGAACAAAAAATATTTTGTAACAACAACAATAACTTTTTTGTACTTCGCATCCAGCATGCTTTAGATATACGAAGCGTCTGTAGGTGCCTGTAAACACCGGAACATTTTGCTAGTTGTAACCTTTTATTCCACGTTTCATGTCATTTTTCCATGCGCATTTCATCAGATGTAAGCATAAACGTTTGATACTAGTCGCCTGTTTCCACTGTTCTAGTGATAATTATTTTTTAAGCCTTAACGAGAGCAGATTTTAAAAATCTGTCTGGCAGTTTTGTTTAAAATTGTTTTCGCCGTATTGGCTAGATTTTTCAAAACAGTATTTACTACGATTTTAGCTAATTATGTAATTAACAATATTTTTGTCAATTCACTTATAAGTCGAAACTGTATAAGTTCATGTCTTGAACAAATTGGCAAAAACCAATTTAAACAAACCGGCCGACATATTTGCCTTAATAATTCGTGGCTCTCTCTCTCTCTCTGTATGTATATATATATATATATATATATATATATATATATATATATATATATATATAGGTGATTCGGAATAAAGTGAACAATCAAAAAACCCTGTTTAATTTCTATTTCCTGCCAGTTTATATCTTTCCGCCGATGTCAACACAAATAATGCCACGTGCATTTATTTACATAGGGTCGTGCAATGTTTACAACTACATTAAACTGCTCCGATAAATTTTAGCTACAATATCTACTCATTAAATGCACGGGGGCTGAATGTAAGACATAAAAAAGTAATCTTAGTTATAAATACCTGCGAGTTAATGTCTGGTTTCTCCATTGACTAATCTAAAGAACACGCGCTATTGCCGTTACGCATCTCGTAAATGAGGGCATATTTTATTTGAATTTGTAACGCAAAACCGCCACTACAACAGACATGACACACGCTATTCAATAATTCAAGTTTCTACTGCCACGAACAACGACGACGCACTTCAGAAACAATAAATAATGTATTTTCTTAACATGTGAAATAAAAAGTATGTTGTTTTTAGGCTGGCAAACGTAAAACATAATTTACAGATTACCGATGGTTTCACTCGGCAATGATACTCAAAGTAATTTCCAATACTTTTGAATGTGTATATACTCAAAACGAGCAAACGCACGCAAATGATGCAACCAAATATGCAACTTGGCGGCGAGAACCTAACTCTGATGCCACCTGTTGGTGGAGTTTTGAACTGTCTGAAGCACGGAGCAAGCGATAACGACCACGGCGACTCGAGGTCGACGATAGCGTCACATAATTCTCGCGCCAATCGAGAATTATTATAATGTATGTATGAATGTCAATAAGATCATAAGTAAATATTTTGAAGTGTATTAAATACAGACAGGTCGAGTTCGTCATA
>PNEQ01120282.1:0-69786 GCA_003012365.1 Medauroidea extradentata | reverse complement strand
TCTAGAGGACAACAATAAAACTAATTAAAAAAAAAAAAGATAGAAGGTGGAGCCAATGAGGGTAGCTAGGTATCAAGTCAACAGACATTAACCAAGATGGTGGGTAGACCGTACACAAATAATTACGAGACACATGCTGAACAGATCCCGGATCCCGCTCCAAGGCTCCTGCAATAGAAGGAACTATACTACACTACTTATTTTTACTCTTATATTCCATTGCTATTCAGTTCTGAGCTATGGTTAAAGTTTCATGTACCTAGCTCTTTGTGAACTTATTTTAAAATAGATTGCTAAATTTGTACCGAACAAACAAACATACAAAAGCGTGAGCAATAAAGCCCTATGTAAATAAATTTTTCATTTACCGAACATCACACAGTTACCGAACAGGCAAACTTAACAAGAAAGCTAGCTAATAAAAACGTGTTAAAATATAGTACAAATTTAGTCGTGTTCTATTTTAAAAGCAACTGACAGTAAAAAAAAACACATTGTTTTATAAATTTTAATTATTTGACCCTGTCAGCACAGAAAATTTAAGACATTGCTACAACAAAAACTAGTATTTATAACAAAAAATAACTATTTTGACAATGGAAACACAAACTGACATGGTCTTAGAGTCTCGCAAACGATTCGTTCTGTTATCTTCTCTATCCGTTTACGAGTTCGAGCAATCAAATTTCTGTTCAAAGTACACAGGTATGTCGTGTCATTTAGCCTTTTTAGTAAAGGAAGGGAATACAGATTACTGAGCAAATTTGGTAACGACAATTGCATATTGTGTATGTCTGACGTTAAACTTAGCCTACTACTAGTAAAAGTCTGTTTAAAGACTGATATGTCATGGCATGCAAGAAATAACGTGTTGTTTAACGTTTTGTATGAAATAATGTTTCCTTGTAATTCGAATTTATTCAAACCCTCAAATAACTGTGGGGTTCACAACTGTGCGCTTCGTAAACATTCCTGAGAATCGGACATCTCTCCTGTGAAAGTTTGTCTTCTAGTTTTACTGGATAGTACTGCGCAGAAATACGAGCGGTGCGGTTACATACTTACTATCTGCTAAATATATTTTTGGCTCCCTCCATTCGATCATTTTATAAAAATTGATGCATTTGTTCGTTTGCATGTTTTTTAGTTGATGGTTGACAAAAAAAATACTTTCTTCAATATTAAATGCAACCGATAAACAAACATTATGATTAAGGTAACATTCAATGCATTCATGAAAACGACATGACTGTACATATAGAGATATGAGTAAAAAATGTAAATTACAGTCACTAATTTCTTTAGGAAATTACAAATATTAATTATTTTTGCGGGACGTAAGATGTTAACATATTCGAGCATAATGTTTCTAACGCCATATGTTAGCATTTAGTTGCATTGCAGGTCATATTTATGAACTGGATGTTTTTACGAAAATACTTGTGCACCACTTGTTATCAAAGCCTTTCAAAGTCGTGGTCAATAATCAAGGTCACGTTTACTGTCAGAATTGCTTAAATCCCATAACAGCCGATGCTGTTGACGTAATCAACTGTATCTACTGTCAAACCGCTAGTAGAAAGAAAAATATGTGTACAGTATATATTGGATAGTCTGTCAAACGCACTTTATACACAAAACAAAAATTGGAGTATCTGGTAGTTGCAGCTAATTTCAGCGAGGTTTAGGTGTTTGTCTTCAAGCATCTACTGGATTTTACGTGGCAGCGAATTGGCGAATGCAGTTTCGTGTATTTTCCTATAAAAATGAAACAATACTAAAATACAATCTACCCAATTCGACATATTAGTGTGTTTTATATAGTTAATAAAATATTTTATTACACTATATGGGTTCCTACCGACTGCACAATTTATCTCACACGCGCAAGCATCAAGTGACGTGTCCAGAGAGGTTACACATTTACCGTCGTCAGCAGTTACGCGCGGAAAGATACGAATTGGCTGAAAAAAGAAATTTATCAAGGCTTTCTTGAGTGGTCACTTTATCCCGAACCACCTAGAACTGGCATTGTGCTTGTGACATTGTGGAGTTTTGCTACATCAGCGCCATAGCGATAGTGGCTTTGAAGATATTGTTAGCAGAATACATTTTTTACGGTAGGGATTATACAGCATGCTCGTGAACGGTGAACGTGAACGGACGCGGTAAGAAGCTTCTGGTCGGTTTGACGACCTCACGATGTCGCACGGCAAGGGCGGCCGAGAAATATCGGCGAGCGAAACCTCGGTAGGCCGGGCAGGTGGTTGGAGGGGGAGAGAGGTAGGTGGCAGGCTGTTGTCGTGCGGGTTGCGTGCCGCGCGTCGGCCGGCGTCACGCGCGCTCGCCGCGGCTATTGATTGGCTTGGGCGAAGGGCAGCGCCTCTGGGCGCGCGCACCAACCACGTCGCTGGCTAGCTACATTCCGCGAGCTCCTGGACCTCTCTCTCTCCGCTCGCTACAGGTCTCACCACAACACACTCCACAAGTACAAGAATGAGTACTTCGCGTATTCATCTGGCTGAAGCAGAATATACATTGGCTTCTAACAGTACAAACGTGTAGCACGTGGTATCCCCCACGACTTGTTTCCTCGTTTATAACTGGCTTGCAGTCGTCAAACGTGTGTTTAAACCGCTCTCGTCTAATCACAGAATGAGTGAAGTATACGTTATTGGCGTACAACCTGACCCAGAATCAGTATGCGAAATAATCGTGCCTCTATCCATATGTAGAGATGTTGATATATCGCGAAAATATTTTGTGCCAACATTCCCTTCAAAACACTGTACGATAGCGTTTTATAAGTCTGACATAATGTAGCTATCTGCAGACCAATAATAAGCATCAAATATTACACTAGCGGGATTCTTATTGGCTTAGTCGAATAGGGCAACTGCTCCCCGTACAGGAGAGAGCCAGTTATCTTCCCATAAGATGAACGTGCGTTGAAACCCAGCAAACAGTCAATTTTTCCCGCGATAAACCATCTTCTCTATCCATAAGCCGTTCACAATGGTACAGTGGGCAAGACAAAATTTCAGCTTCCGTTATAAAAAAAACGTAACCCAAGTAAATTTTTTCCAGAGAGATAATTTATTTCCTGGCAGTTTCTAGATCAATTCTTCACTTATTCTGCTCTCGAGCATGACAATCTTCTGTTAGCATTCGAAAGTAAGCAATTAGTGGGGTAAATTATAAACAGCAAGCATAACTAACATAACCAAAACCACAACGAAGTGAAACTAATTACATTGTGTTCAAAATATCGAAGAAACAAGCACGAAACGAATATTACATATATTGTAAACAAAACAAGTGACCGTCGCAGAAGTCCCTTTTAGCAAAATATTTAACATACATAATATATACATATTTTTATTTCCGCCATCTTAAAACCCTGAATGACATCACAGGCGTTCATTGTGACCTTGGTGATCGATAAATCCTCATGTGACTGAGAAATCAGTTTGTGAACACCTATCGACGGTTGCATAAAGTCGGTCGCTAGAGTAAGGCAGGGTTGAGTCAGGTGTCAACTTTTCTGATCGTAAGGTTAATACCTAGAGAACATCGCAAGAATCTTCCGTGTCACCGAATTTCATAAAACAATGATGTGGCCTGTGCTTTGCATGATTATGTAGTTGTTTAACTACTAATCTCAAATATTAGTAGCGATGCACAAAGTTATCATTGGCCCAGTAATATGGGGACACGCCAATAACGTACGAAGAAAGCTAGATTTACAGTGGGCACGCTCTATTAAAGTCTAGCAAAGAAGGCAACTCTTCCGGGATAATTCACTATTCTTATTAATGTCTAAAAGACTGTAAGAAAGTTTGGAAATCATTACTTTTCAGTAGAAATTATGTTCTATCGCGGGAAAACTTGTCGGTTTGCTGGCTTTCGACACACGTTCAGCTTACCAGAACATTGCTGGCTTTGGCTGGTACTTGGAACTGTTGCCCTATTTGACTGAGCCAATAAGAATCCCGCTATTGTAATATTTGATGCCTGTTTTTGGTCTGAAGATAGCTACGTTGTGTCAGACTTACATCACCAAATCAAACATGTTGCAAGAAACTGCAGTGTTTTCAAGGGTATGTTGGCACCAATCATTTTCGCGATATACAATCATCTATACTTATTATACATTTGAAAACTCTACTCGGTTTACTTTTTGAACTCTTCAAACTCGTATTTTGCCCTTCCCAGACCAACCTCGTGATTTATTGTTAACCTCCTTACGAAATACGCAGCGTACTACAGTATAGCTTGAAAGTAGAGACCTGAAAAGTTAGCGTTTTCATTCGTGCAGAAGTAAGAATTCCGTCAACTATAAGTTTGCGTCACTTTCGCAATTAGTCTTTGACTTATTTGACACCTCCTGGAAGTCTCTGAGCTGATAATGGAAACGTTACTAATACTAAAGTTAATTCTACAACAGGTTAGAAAGATCAATGTTATAAGTTTGACACAGAGAACATTTCTGCCACGTGAGCGCTGGTATCGCTAATGCACCAAACTGACCAATCACAGAGCTTTCCTGAATTTTAAGTTACATTTAGTTGATAATTTAAAACGCAAAATTGTTTTTTTTTTTCACTTTAAAATTAAATTTAATGACAAATATAATTTCCACGTTTATTTAAATTTAATTTTACTAAGGTTTCGTATTTATCTGGTATCTTACCGATTGAAGCGAAACTAGTGGCAGAAATTTTCCCTGTGCCAAGCTCTCCCATAAGAAAACGTACTTTCTTTCTAACCTGTAGTAGAATTAACCTTACTAATACACACCTATCTCACTTTAACAGCAAGCTGTCTGCTTCAGGCACAGATATTCTTGCAGGCTAGTCTACAGGTCAGTGAACCCGCGAATTTTTCCGGTCTGTACTTGAAGGTTGTTTCGTGTAAGAAAAAACACTGTTAATGTAACAGCCGGTTGGGTATATGTTGCGCGTTCGTGAAAGTGTTGAAGTCCATACAGCTCGCGTATCACGCCTCACCCTAGACTCTGGGCGTAAATTACTGAAGCGCAGTCTTTTCGCCGATATAGCGTCTCTAAGACACATTCGGTGGTGACCCTACCATTCTGTGACGTTATATAAATATTATGCTGTACTGTACACCTGTACGTATTTAAATATTTTGATTCAAGATGTTCATACTTAGAACTCATTTCCGGCGTTTTCGGTCACAAAAAACTATAAATAGAGGCACTAGAAAATCGCGGGAATAGTTGACTGTTTGCTAGGTTCCAACGTGATGTATATAACACTGAATGTTTCGTATCAACATTGGCTATCGTTTACTTGTAGCATTTTTTTGTCTCCCTACAACAGGGTCAGTTAGAACTGTCCAGCTTGGATACACAGCGTGTGTGATTTGTCCCAAAACTGTTCACGCGTGTCACAATTAATATAATACAGTTTATTTGAGACTATTTTGTAAACATTTTCGCGATTTTCCAGTGTCTTTAGCTATAAATATTAACAGATCACGCGTAACTATCTTTGAATGCTATACATAAGCAAACATCACTTCGCACGTTCATACGTTTTCTAATAAACGTATTTCAGCCAAAGATAACACACCGCTCGACGACCATTTTAATTCATAACCAGAAACTTGACAATGATGATAGGAGACGGTGAAATTTCGCGAATTCAATGACCTGAATGTTAGAATCAAATATCCTATGCATACTCAAGTCCCGACCATATGTCCACTAGCTTCTACCCAGTGTAACAGCAAACAATGAACGAATAGACAGGGCTTGAGTATGCATAGATAGGGACCCTAGTTCTTCGCAAAAAGAATTTTGCCCCACTTTGTTTCAGGGCCTTACGTACACATCTACAATTCTGCTTCATGATTATTGGCAGCGTGTCTATGTTAAGAGCCGTATATCATTTGTCTGAGCCAATTACAATAAAGTCCCTGCAACACCTCAGGCTGTGGTTTGCCGGTAGAATCCCAAGGCTCGAGAGAGTTAAAATATCCAATCACTGACCACGAAGCAGAACTGCAGATGTGCACGTAAGGCACTGAAACAAAGTGGGGCAAAATTATTTTTGCGAAAAACCAGGGTCCCTATGCATAGGATATTTGACTTTAGCATTGAATTCGCGAAATTCCACCATCTCTAATCATGATGCATGCCGCTTGGTTCGTGTGTGCGACTTAGCGAGTGTTTCGACTTGTTCAGTGTTAACTGCTTTGTTTAATTTTAAAACTGTCTAGTAGGTTGTGTCTCTGAAGCTTCATCAGGAGGGAATGATTTCTTGCTTCCGGACGCGAGCACACGTGCCTGCGGATATAGATCATTGGCTTCTTTCACGCTTCATTTTCAGCTCCGAGCGTCTCTTTCACTCCGAACAACTCCGTGCTTCTTACGTCACAATGGGCGTGTTCAGACACACAGCAGCTAAGATTGGAGAAGTAGCACGCAGGAGCCGTATACCAGCGACGATGTTTCCCGTTGGACGACGTGAAGAAACGCGTCGCTATTTCTGTCTTCGTACTAGTGAACAAGTCGTTGGTGTTAAACTTTTATATCTTAAGTCTAGCTGGAAATAAGCCAATATTAGTTGAACAATGAAGTGCTTTATTGCTGTATTATTGAGATATCGCTGTCAAGCGCTCTCCAAATTTATCAACACCCAGATACACTGTAATCTTCCGACTTTTTTTAAATTTTTTTTTTAAATAGATATTTCTCTGACTTCGGCAGACCTCATTATAGACAAGAAATAAATATTCCGAAGTTCTTGTAACGATGGGTTGTAGACTTAAGATTCCACTATATCTTTGATGTAACAGTTCTAGGTTATCAAGTCGTAATATTAGTTTTACAACAATATATATAACAAAAATTTGTTCAGGTAGAACAAATTTTATGCGTATGTTCTTTGACATTTTTGCGCTAAATTTGCATTACTTGTTAAAATTCAATTAATAAACAGTAGGGCCTAAGAGAAAAAAAATTAGTACACTACTTTTTCTCACACTATTTAAACATTGAATTTAACGCGTAATGTTAAAGTGTGAATACATTAAAAACCTAAACACATTTTTAAATTATACTCCAAAACTAATATTACGGCTTTAAAACCAACCATTTGTACATTAGGGCTGCAGTGGAATCTTAAAACTACGAAGTTCTTTACGCTGGATTCGCATCAATGTTTGCTCAAATTTATTAATGATAAAATATTAGCAGTGGTTACATATTTTACTTCATATTGTGCAGCTATGAATCATTACTGATTAACTTGCTTTTAAAAAATATTTGTTTCCGAAATTAGTTCCGACCAATCATACAATTTTAAATAAACGTGGTAGTATTTTTGTCACACACACACACACACACACACACACATATATATATATATATATATATATATATATATATATATATATATATATATATATATATATATATAGCTTAATTTGCTTGTCAGAAGGTGGTAATGCAGGGGCAAATATTTTTGAACTGTGAGTCTTGAAAATACAAATGCAGATAAATCTATTCTTAAGGAAATGAAATTATTTTGCAAGCTAATTCCCATGGGCCACGAGACTAACGTTGTTTACGAGTAGAATAAATACATATTCCGCACATATTGGCTCAAAACACCATTTAAATAAATATAGCCGTATGTTTGACCGAAAGTATTGCTTCAGGAGACCCACCAGGTGCCGACTGGCGTACTGGCCGATAACGTCACAGCGGCAGCCATGTTGTGACGAACTGTTTTCTTGGCCACATTTTCTAATGATTTTAATTACCTCAAATCACATTCAAAATTAAAAATTCCACCTCTTATGGGCTAGTTTTCTCCATGCAGAGAATATGCATACGTTCGCAGTGAAGTTTGTGAGAAAGGCCCATTGCTCAACTAATTTTCAGTATCCACATTATTATCGAATGTTGCAGTTAGTAATGATAAAATAGAGTTACCTAGAATTTACACCCACAGAAATAATTTTGTGCTTTTCTGCCGGAATTCCACTCTCTCTCTCTCTACCTCTCTCTCTCTCTACCTCTCTATCTATGTCTCTCTCTCTCTCTCTCTCTGTGTATCTATCTCTCTCTCTGGGCACTCGAGCACTGAAAAAAAAAATATTTGGCTCACTCTATCACAGCAGCAAGCGAAGTAACGAATTTTATCCTTTATCAGACAAAAGTGTATTACATGACGATTTTGCAACTTTTCAGAAGAGCGCAGTAACGAGACGGAAATTAGAATTTACGTCATGTTTAATGAAGACATGCATTTTTATGTAAATAGAGTGAAATACAACAGTGGTAAAAAATCTGAACGGAATTTTTAAAACAGATTTTACCGCAATAGTTAAAAAAAATTAGAAATACACTAAAAAATCTGTGTTTTCAAATTCAAAATTTACACTCACGAATATTCAAAACATTTTCCTATTACGTTTGCATGGCTAATGAAATTATGCATGTGAATTTTTTTTTTTCTAGATCAAACCATAAAAGAAATATGACATTCTCAGTGTTGACAGGAATATCCCCAAAATTGGTGGTTAAAAATTACATACTAACTGAATACTAAAGAAAAATTTCAACAACGCAGCTAGATTTTTTTAAAATTCATAATCCGTCTTCTCTAATCGGTCGTTAAAAAAAGATATAACCATGTGAAAATTCAACAAGTTAAAACAAATTTTCGCTCAGTTATGATGGTTAATGAACGTTGGTTATTTCAATCATCTTCCAGACATTCTGTTTGGTGAATTTTTTACAAAGCAAGCCAGCTCACGCTTTAAATATACTAGAAGTCCCCCGCGGCTTTGCTCGCGAGTATTATTTATAACTGATTATATTTACTTTAATTGAAAAACCTCTTTCAACACCAGATTGGTATTTCAGTCATCAAGTGTTAGAATGACAAACCTGCTAGTTGAGCTAACTCTGTAGCAAGATAAGTATATATGGCTGTCCACGAAAAAGCAGTCTTAAGTTTGTCCCTGCCACTAACAGCGACTTCACCTGGGTCTTATTTATAGAACTGCAAAGCTGACGTTGTGGGGGTAGTTATAGACTCTTAAATGTAAGAGGTTAATCGAATGAGAACCGTCTGATTTACCCTGTACACAACCATTGGTGACAGTAGTGCCCTCTATTACATATCTTCAAAATATTCACTTCAAGCTTAATGCCGTTAGAAAATTTTGGTGGTAGAAGGTTTCGCGGAAACGTATTTGGTGCCCCAACTTTGAGATTAGTGAGATGATATATGTGAGCTGATGTTGTCGAGGAACCTAAATAGAAAGTGAAGTGCACAATCCATTTTACCCCTTTCACACGACTACATGCAAATTGCTCTAATTCGATCTGCCTTGCAGTTTTTGTGTGTCAGAATTGAACGTTCGCACGCAGTTTTTTTAACGGAATTTGAGCCCAGAACCTCCCTTAAAGTAGACCTGCATGAGCTACAAACAACTACGTAACGTCGAAATAATTTATGAAAACAAATTTAATTTAAAAAATAAAATTTTCATCTCCTGGGCTCATAGAGGTTGTACACCACCACGTCTCGATAGGTTACTGTAGAGTGAAACGCCTGTTTTATTTATTTCTCGCTGGTAGTACTTGCTTTTCGGATCGTCTGCCTTGAAAGTTTACAAACTCAGTTTCATTCTTAATAATCAAGTTATTTTGTAAAGTAAAAATACATACATATATATTTAAATACTTACGTAAGCATCACTCTGACGCGAACAACACCTCAGTATCCCTACTGGTTAGATTTTGTGTGACGAATTTCGAAATAGTTTAATTTCACATCTTATACATTTGTGTAAGTATCCTATTGAAGCTCAAATCATGACGGCAGCCCGTTCAGTCGAATAAAAATCGATCATCAATTAAACAATACATGATCCCTGCAATGTACTGAGAGTTCGAATTTCGAAAAATCGTAAAACCGTTTTGCAATAATTTCCGTAATCATCATCCTGAAGCAAAAATTAACTGTACATCTTGACGGGTTCCATAGATATCGAGGATTTATCTAAAACACATTCTAGGTCTTTTCACCTCCTAAGAGAGAGAATTTCTAAAAACAGTTTAATCACGTTTTGTAATTCTTTATTTGTGTCTCGTAGGCGTGAATAACACGACAATAGTCAGCTGGGCTCAAGATATATCGACAGTCAACCGAAAACACATTTCACCACTATTCATACCGCTTCACCTCCTTAGGTGGTGTATTTCGAAAATTCATGAAATTGCTTTTCAATAATTTCAGTAGGCTAAGCATCAATCTTAAACAAAAATCACGTCGCTGTGTAAAAAAAATCAATGTGATCAATATAAATCGATTGTGAATCGTAAACACATTTAACCCTTACTTTATCTCTTTGGGGCCGAATTCGGAAAGTACATTTAAACAGTATTTAGATATTTAAACAACCATCTATCTAAAGCAAAGAGCACTTCGATATCTCGATTGGCTCGATAGATATCGAGGAATAATCGAAAACACATCTCACGTATTTTCACCCCTTCATAAAAGAATTTCGAAACGTCTTTGAATCCAATGTTAGTCATTTGTATTCGTAACCAATTGAAATAAAAATCACGACGATAGTCAATAGTGTTTCAGTAATATAGACGATTCATAAAAAACACAATACTGATTGAGGGTTGAATTTCAAAATATCCTAAACCTATTTTTTGGGTATTTACGTAAGCAACCTTTTGAAGTGAATTCCAACTCTCTATCCCGAAGGTTTCGATAGATATCGATAGTTAATCGGAAACATAATTAAGGTTGAATTTCGAAAAATCCTGAAATTTGCTAATATTAATTTTTATGTGTGTCCAATAAAAGTAAAGATCACGATAACAGGCCGTCGGGTTCGAGCTCTATCGACGTTTCTTCGAAAATACTTTCCATGCCTTTTAAAGCTCTTAGAGGTCGAATTTAAATAATAATCCCTTCTTGGTGCTCGCCTACGACCACACAAAATTTTCATTATTCTAGGTCCAGCGGTTTGGGCTGCAGTTTGATATGTCTGTTAGTCAGTCAGTCAGGTTTCTCTTTTATGTATGGAGATGTAACCGCCTGACCAACGCCACCCCTATAGTAGCAGTGTCTGATTAGTTGCATAACTCACAGGCGTTGGGGAACACCACTCCAATCTACCCGCAGATATGTCGGGCATTGTTTTTGGGGAAACAGTTGGCCGGATGGTGTTTTGCCAATGTGGCCATTTTTGTTGTTTAACACATGTTCTTTCGTAAACTGGCATCAAACCACGATGCAACGTTGCGGGTATGAATTGCCATACGATCGCAATCTCGTATACCCCATTTTCCTACAAAGGGGGTTTATTCGTACCAATATCATGTCGTCAGAAAACAGGTGTTTATATCTTTCAACACGTATCCTTACGTTTTTTGCGATGTCTACAGCGGTTTTCGATAGGTTCATTAAAATCGATTCTGCACATCCATTTCAATGTGGTCGTCACGCCCTTAATATGCTTTTCCGGCCAAACTGTTAAATGTAAACCCTACCTTATTTTGCATAAGGAATCGCCCCACAAAGTTTGTCGGTCGAATTCAAACTCAACCTGTATATATATTCTCGTCCTAACAAGCCATTCTTAGATTAACACTGTAGCGAGAGGGTGCTTATAAACAGCACGATAATATTAACATTAAGTTTTTTTAAAATCGCTGAAACTTAGTTGTGTATGGTCTTATGTTCATAAAGTTTGCATATTGGATTTGAATATACTAATTTTCTTCGTAATTGTTAACGTTTGTAAATTACAAGAAGTTGTTCAGCTTCCGCTGACTGAAATATCCAGTTAACAGACCTTGCAATTTGATAGGAGAACTAATTACACGAAGAAAGTAGTAAACACATAATTTACGTTACCCCCTTCGTAGTCTACGAGTACGCCGAGTGAAGGGAACAAGCTGACGACAGGTTATTGAAACCAATCAACATACACAAGTCCGCGTAACGGCTGTTTAAATTCCTTCGTTGTTATTTTATGTTTATAAGATTGAGAAGCAACAATACATTTTATCAAAAGTGGTCCACTTTTATTGTGAGCAAAACCTTTAATTCCGCCTTGCTTTCGGGGAACGTTGACTGTTGAAGATTCTTGCTGATCGTGATTACGATGTTTGTGTTAGACTTGTAGACACCTACTTCTGGATGACGATGGGGAAGAGGTGGCTGCACCGCTGCGAAAGCGTTGCGGGTAGGAGAAATAAGAGATGGTTGAAAATGTTTGCGAAAGAGAAAAGAGAGGGGCATGAAAAGAGAAGAGAATTTCAGAGCATCGGGATAAGAAACTGTTGATAGGAGTAAGCAGACAAAATGAGCAGAGATAAAAGAAAAGCGGTTTTGTCGTATCATTATACAAAGAAAGAGCTTAAGGGCCTCCCCAGACAGACTGCGTTTGTATGTGTGAGGCAGGAGCGGTATGTTTGCCGTTGACCGACGTATGTAATGCTAATGCATTATCGCCTCTCCGTGCAAGCCACTCATCTGACGTGCAGTGCTTTACAATTTATTCTTTTTCCTAAGGCACTTTAAGCGGTGACCACATTATTTCATTTGTGTCCAGCGTAGTTCAAAGTCTAACGCTTGTTTCCATAGTTGTACTTTTCGAATTCGGTCGTTATTTTTACAAGAACGGAAGTCTGAAAACCCCATTTTTAGCCATTTTGAGGTCCCCGAAAATGATGTTTTAAATAAACATGCCGAATTTTTTAAAGTATAGCGACATAGTTTGAAGTGTGTGTTCTTTTCGTGTAGATTTACAAATGAAATACGTGTTAATTAGTTTCGTAAAAAAAAAAAAAGAATAGTCGCAACTTTATGCAACGCATTTCGAGCACATATATAGGGAGGCCCCTTAAGGTGTTCGGTTCGTTCGCCTCGGTGTATTGTTTAGTGTTCTTGGCTCCCTTTTACATGTCCTAAGTTCAGGTTACGGTTACTTGCCCATTTAAATGTGACATATAATTCTTAGATCTGACGTAGAGCCGTGGTGGGGTCAGTCCCCGGATTTTCTCACGTGTTAATCGTGCCGGACGATGCCGCTTGTTGGCGGGTTTTCTCGGAAATATCGCGTTTCCTCGCCCTATCGTTCCGGCGATGCTCCACGCTTCTCTCATGTTACCCTTCACCAGCGTTAAAGACCTCTATTTTAAGTGCTGACCAAAACCTCATTTACAAGAGATCGCATCGACAAGGAACTACATCCCGCGTTACAGGAATCACGTACGGTATAAACGAGGATGTAACGCATTTATTTTTCTGGACGGACATTTTTTTTTTTAAGTTAAAGTACGTCAAGAAACGCGCAGCTACTTTTTTCTGGACGGACATTTTTTTTTAAGTTAAAGTACGTCAAGAAACGCGCAGCTACTTTTAACTGCGAACCAGGCTAAGGTTAAATAACTGAACCAGCGCCTAAGAGCTACAATGTGCTATTTCCACAATTCTCGATCTTCGAGCCAAACAAAACTATACTAAGGAGGTTAGCAAAATTCCCTATTAATAAAAAGCCAAACCTTCTCTATCTCGCATGATACGGCACAGCTCTATCTCACTAGAATGTGGAGATACAATTTTATGCTATACTATCATGAGAAATGTTTTTTTATTTATCATGGCAATGTGGAATCACGGGGACGGGTCGACGCTATGACCAATTCTTAACTCGCTTCCTGTCTCTCTGGGCCACTGGTTCCGTACGGGCGACGTTCATTAGTTAACGGTGAAATCATTTTTTTTTTAAATTCGCATTAATTTGAAAATACATGCAAGAAATTAACAATCGTATAAAACAGTTACTACCTATATTCATACTCTTAATTTGACAGTGTGATGCATTTTTACTGTGGAAAGTCTTACTACACACACACACACACACATACATATAAGTTACAAAATTACGCCGTTATAAACAGTTCATCAGAAACGCATCACACTAGCAAGATATTTGGTCACAAAGCTGACAAGAACTATTTTGGGGAATTACTCGGCTTTTTTCGACTTGGAGAAAGTGAATTTAACCGACACTTTGTAGGATGATTCACCATGCAAAATTAGGTAGGGTGTTCATATAACAATCAGCTCAAAAGTGCATCTTATGGATTTACGAACACACAAAATTTGATTTTTAAGAGAAATATTTTAATTAAATTAACTACAGCCGCCCAATATGTTACACAAACGAAATGTGAATGAACAATAACAAGCACTCGTACCATACCACGTTAAGTTGGTAAGAATCTTCAACCTTTATAAGAACAAGATTAATGCTACAATTTCAATAGCAAGGAATGTCTTAACTGTAACGCTGAAAGAGCACGTACAAACCAACAAAAATGTGATAGCTTTAGCAAAAAAAAAAAAAAAAAAAAAAAATGTGCCAACTATTTTTTTCCCCAAAAAAATTGCGACTGAAGTATTGGAGGGTGGGTTGCTGTGAAGGTGCGCAACACTTCTGGTACCGGTATCGTAGAAGCAGTAGTGTCGAAGTGGTAACATCGCTGGCCTCATTCATACCGAGAAGATACGGGTTTGATCCCCGGTGGAATCTTCCTGTATTTTCGCGTGTTTTAATCGTGTCGGACGAATTTTGATGATATTCGATCTTTCACATAATATATCCCGTTTTCCAAGCCACTGAATTACAAATATGTTTCATACTTCACTAACAAGACATTCGTAAATCTGACAAACTCGTCTGTGTGGGCGGGTTAAGATATGGAAGCAACATTGGTACGATCAAACCGAGGAAAACTGAGTAAAATAAACTTAATATTTTCAATTTATTGTCAAAACCTAAAAAATTGCATTATAACATTAATGAAATAAAGTAGTTGCTTTGTTTTGAAAAAAAATCAGTAACTGATTTCCTTTTAGAACATATCGTATATTTTGCGTGCTTTTAATTGTCAGAACAAATTACTGATTGATATCCTTTCTACGCCAATAGTAAGTTATATTTTTCATTAGCAAGAAAAAACACAAAAGTGTGAATCATTGAAATACTGACTGATTCCCTTCCAAAACAATGCACTCTGATCACTTCAGTAGATAAATATCTTTGTTGAGTTGATCAGTCACGACCACAGGTTCAGAAAGGCTAATTTTGTAGAAGAAAGAGGGAGAGGGCACGAGGATTTCAGCATTTTATCACAACAATGATTACTAAGTGGCTTCGTAATGTTGCGTATATCTGTCTTAATACTAAATACCTTCCCATTCTCCATTATCCGTCCGTTTTCCGTCACAAAGGTTTTCGTCGCCTTCTTGCCAGTCTGGTTGATGGCTTCAGGCATACACTAGACCTTAGTCAACGAGTGCACTGCGGACTGAAACTTCCCAGTTAGATAGCTCTCTGTCTCCTTTTATTGGGCATTATGTTTGTGTGTTGCGCATGTGAGGATACATGTAACCATCAGTCCAATAATTAGGTCGGCGTGGGACTGTCAACAAGGATACACAAAGAAACGGGCACCGATATTTGATGTATGTGTAGATCCAATATTTCAAAATGCACAACCCAAAGGCGCAAAAGTCCACGGAAGGTGGGAGGGGTAGAATCTTATTTCGCAGACTTCAAGAGACAACTTTTCATCGGAGATGGGAAGAAGAAGGAAAAGTAAATTCCCTCCTGCGGCGGTCGATAGTGCCGGCACCTTGGTGGTACCAGCCGGGTTGTGGACTCCACCCCAGACAGCGAGGGTTGCCGGCCGTGCGTGAGCAGAATTTACGATAGCGGCTTCCATGGACAAGGCGAGGTAGAGGGGTGGAGGTAGAAAGGAGGGGACCAGACCCAAGATAGTAGCAGTTCTGCGTGCTTCGCGATAACACGGGGGATCAATACGGGGTCTGGGGTAACGGCCCTGCCTATCACCGTCTGCAGGCCGCTCGACTTTCTCCATCTGTTCCTGCCGGCTAACGGGCTTGTCTGGTCGCTAACTTCTGACCATAGAGGATTCCATAGTGCCTCAGAACTTTGGTTGTAAACCTGTTATCAACGTCCCAGTGACGGCGGTAATTACTGAGGATTCATGTTCCTTCCTCGTGAAGACTTGAAGTTTGGACACCGAGTCGTTAACTGACGTACCCCTGGACTTTGAATAGGTTGATTAAGTTCCTTTGTGTACCTGCACAAGTCTGTACCTGCTACAGTACTGTATCTGTTGCCGAGCTATACAAGGACTCCCATAATAAATTAATGACTTCCGAAGTCGGAACTAAATCATGTTTCGCGACATTAGTCCGTGCGCGTTACCGTGTACGCTTTAACCAAGTTGGTTTTGTTTGGTTTACCGTCTGTATCTGTTTCAGTGGAGTAATAAATAGTTGGAACAAGAGCAGTACGTTTAAGATACATTAAGTGACAATGAAGATTCTAACTTCGCAGATCCGCCCACCTCCTGCTGAACCTTTATAAAATAAATGGTTAATTCAACAATATTTAAATTTTATCTATACTGATCTTATCACTAACACATTAAAATTACAATCTTGTAATTGTTTGGCAGTGTTATTTTTCAAATAAGTTTTTTTTGTTAAAAACAAATACTTCTCGCACATATAAAAGTTACAAACAGGAAGTTAAGAGGTTTGACCGACGTACTTCGCGAACGTGTTCCTCAGAACAAATGTAATAAAACATCATATAAATGGGCTACATAGCTCCATTAACGAGTTACCGGAACGAATGTGAAAGAAAACACAAGCAGCCTGGCGGAGTACATTAATTAAATGTGACTTCAAGAATATGTACTGGCTCACACCAGCTGCTCAAAATGTGCACCGTCCATTCATATACAGGCTGCAACACGTTGCGTCATTGAGCGTTGCCACTGCATGCGACGTAACTGATGCTGGTGATCGCTGTTGCAACTGGACACGTGTGTGTGGTAGAGGTTCGCCGTACACCCGATTCTTCAAACGCTACTCCACCATTTCACAATGCTCAATGCCGTCACAGAATCCTGCATGAACACCATGTCTGTGTACTCTATGGCTGTGGCCTGATTGAGGATTATTAACACATTTCGTCAAATTAGTGTCTCTCTCACATTTCCTGTCGTCACGGAAATGGACAAGTTTCTTCACTGCAGCTGTCTGTGTTCCCTTCACATTTGTCGCTGTCCGTTAATGGAACTGCGTAGCCCAATTTTTGTAGAGTGTTTTTCACTCCCAAATGTTTTGAGGAACACGGCGTTGAAATGTGTCAATCGAACAGCGAAACCCTGTATAAGAGACTATGCATTCGTGACAGTTAAACTGAAGTTTACAGTTCGCGATACTCTGGCAATGCACGCATTTATCGGGCTTAATACAAGTGTGTCTTTGACACAAAATATCAGGAAGGTACTTCACGACACATTTTTTCCACGACAACCGTTAACGACTTGCTGACCAGCTTTCAAGGGAAGAGGTGAGAAGATAGGACGAGAAGTCAACTCCGGTGAGCCGGTATGCGCACTATCTGTAGTGAAATATTTACCCTGGAGACGTCTGGAAGTGTTCAACAGAGAGGTTTGGATGTGAGACGTGTATTGAAAGCATAGGAATGAAGGAGCGGGTTAAAATGTAGATCCCCGAAAACAATGCCGCAGTCTTGCACGATTCCAACATGAATAAATCTGTGTCAGTGAATCGAACCCGGATCGCCCTGGTGGGTACAAGCGCCCTTGCTGCTGCTCTAATCGACACGTCTGGGACTACATCGCAGCAGCTTCGGTTCGGGTAATCAGTGCACATCCTCCATGTCCTGAGTGCATGACCACAGACAGTACCTGGACACTGCCCTGACGCGCAATACATTAGCGTAATATGTTAAATCTTATTGTTGCGAGCTACGTCTATCGTGCCAGCAGCGTAAGTTGAGAGGGGCGGCGGTTGGAGTAAAGGACCGCGGCACGCTCTATTCGGCTTACGTTTCCCCTTTGTTTTGCCGCAGAAACCAGCTGCCCGCCTATCTCGAGTTTCGTAAACACTCAGCAGGTAAAATTAGATCTTACGGCCTGGAGTATTCTTCTACCTACTCCCTGCTTCCCGACTGTGCCTTAACCCTGATGCGACATGTTTCTCGTAACTCCGAGACAGAGAATCGTCGCGATATTTCTTGACTCTTGATATGACAGTATATAAGAGAGCTGTACCATAGACTGTGAGAATTTTTGCCCAGAGGCATCTTGTGTGCGATGCGTTAATCGTGGTGACAGTGACGGGTTGTGAGCGGTACTCAAGGGCATTCAGCGTTACTGTGTGCTGCGAATAGTGTCGACCAGGGCATTCTGCGACTTCGAGAAGACCGTTGGGTTGCTCCGAGTTAGGACATTATGTCCACCAATTGTGTGTAGAGAGACTTTTAATAAACTGAGAGTGTGTATAGAGGACTGAGGTTTTATTGCTTTGAACTTATAACCATTGTGTGTATATTAATAATTTGTTTTGTCACTAACTTGTGACGTATTCATGATTTCACAAGAGGAATTTATTTAGTAACGCGTGTTCGTTAGTACGATCCAGGAATTTTTTTATATAGAACTGTAAATTAATTAGGTTTCGCTTTACATAATTAATGTATTAAAAGACCTCCATACATCAGTGTGCTTTTCCCAACGTGTAACACTATTATAGAAGTTATATAATATCGCCCTAATTAACTTAATAGAATCATATCTGCGACAGTCGATGAAAATCTGTATTTCCAGAATTAAATTGAGGAGTTTTTGTGGGAAACGATATAAGTGCCAAATAGTAAGTTTTCCAGGAAATGAAAAAAATAATTAAAAAGCCTGTCACATATAATTTTACCATTCGGATGCTGTGTTACATTTATTTACAGATTTGTATGTGTGAAAAGAACTGTTACAGAAAAATTTCAGAAAAATGTTTCTTCAAATGGCACTTGCATTATTCTCCATGTCGCCAGTTATGGAGTTACGCCATGTGCATTCTATGGACGTTTGTTTTAGCTGAACAATGTATTGTTGACATTTATATCACTTCCTACGGTTTGGCAACAAGATGTGTAATTCTTTCAATGAAAAACTTCAAAATGTGATTTTCTGATACTTATATCGTTTCCCACAAACACTCCTCAATTATGTTCGATAATCCGCATGACGACCAGGGTGGCCAGAAAATCGCTAGCTCCGAATGCCAGGCAGAGAGGTTTCTTTCACAATTTTCTGGCCACTGTTGGCCTTTTTTACACCAAAACGATCCTCCTGCTGTTGGAAACAATTTTCTTGTTCACTGAAGCGGATATACGAGGTTTTTCATGATATTTCTTGGCTGAGTTGTGCTGGTGTCCCTGAACCAACATGTACAAATGTGCCAAATTGTTTCAAAGAATTTCACTCTTTCTTGATATATTTGGTATTAGTATGTGTTTATTTAAAATGCATTCAGTACGACAGTGCTTTCAAATAATCATTAGAACCATGCGGACGAAATGTAAGCGATCCGTCACTTTCGTAAGTGAGTGAGTGAGTGATTTTGGTCAGCGCTCAACATCGAGGTCTTCAGCACTGGTGAGGGGTGACACGTTGCGAGTATGGAGCGGCATCGGAATGAATGGGCGGGGAAACGGGAGATCCCCGAGAAAATCCGCCGACCAGTGGCATCGTCCGACACGATTCCCAAATGTGAAAATCTGTGGACCGACCTCGCCGGGAAACGAACCCAGATCGCCTTGGTGGGAGGCGAATGGTCTGTCCATTCGAATACTGCGCCTCCTTTCCCCCCGTCACTTTGGTCTCAATACCTCTTTTACTATCAATGTTACAGCTTTTATTTATTTAATTTACGTCAGTACAGATTACGGTTGGGTGTGGCAAAATATAACATCGTGCCTGACCATTAAGGGCGCGGTATACCACAATTGTCATCACCATTTTTTATTTTCTGTTTGTACCATATATTTTTTTCTTGTTTTAGACACAAAATGTGACTAAATTTGGCTCTTATGAAATCTTTTTATCTCTCATAGTTTTCGCGTAATGGCGTGTTAAATTAGTATTTTGCACGTTTCCTTTTTAACGACTACACTAAAACCAACTGACACGCCAAACTAAAAAAAAAATCACAGTGGATAAAGACATTGCAGGCTACAATGTTACGCTCATAAAGGTTAAGAATAAAATTATTTGTATTTTTAAAAAAATATTGGATTTATAAAATTTTTATTTTCAGTTTCAGCGTTTTTTTTTTAAATACGAATAATTTTTATTCTTTATTTTTATGAGCATGACATTGTAGCCTGCAATGTATTTATCTAATGTGATTTTTTTGAGTTTGGTATATCAGTTGGTTTTAGTGTAGTCGTTAAAACGGAAACATGCAAAATATGACTTTAACAAGCCATTGCGCGAAGACTATGTCAGATAAAAAAATTCATAAGAGCCAAATTTAGTTACATTTTGTGTCTAGGATAAGAAAAATAATATCTTGTACAAATAAAAAATTTTAAAAATGGTGATGAAAATTGCGGTAGACCGCGCCCTTAATGATTGGAATCGAGCGTGCTTCTGACTTAAAACAGTAAAGCGCAGTTGCTATTGCTTCAAAACTCTCGTATTTGATCGTAGGATTTCACACGTGGCTGTCACTCTGAATACTTCAGGCAACTGCAATGGCTGGATGTTTTCGTCGTGGAAAAGTTTAATTTGGGAATACCCATGCAACACTTCGATTGGCAGTGGACGTGCAACCCTGCAACTGTGCAGAACCAAAATTCAAAATTGTATTTTGTAAAAATTTAATCAGACCATATTATTTGTCTATTTCGAGATTGGTGGGATGTATCCATGTAATAATTCCTGATAGTTAAATGGTGTTCATAATATCCATATCCGAATTTATCAAGTCACAACGAAAAAATGAAATTTTATGCAATATATTTTGGAACATTCATTTCAGTTTCCTAACTTCCTAAAATTAGCGTGGTACATGTGTTAATACAGAAAATTGATTTTATAATCGCATGAACTTGATAGTAAATATATAAAACAAGTCGGCTCAGTGGTAAAAGCTCGTAGCTAGTAGATGAAGGATCCCGGGTTCGATTCCCGACTCTGTTGTTATATTTACATAAAGTTCGTTGTTTGTTCGGTCCGCAGTTCGTATAGAGTGTAACATACAAACTACGCCATAGCTATACTCCCCTCTCTCACACGCACTTTCTCACGTCAACAATCACTTCTTCAAGTATAGTTGTTACATTTTTAGGGATACCTGATTTTTGCGAAAAGATAATGCTCCACTTTGCTACAATGCCTTATGTCCATATCTGCAGCTCTGCTTCGTGGTTATTGGCAGCTTGTATTTGTGTAGAAGCGTCCCGTATTTGACTGAACCAATCAGAACAAAGCTACTGCAATACCACAAGTATGGATTAGCGGGTAGAAACCTAAGAGACTGAGCATTCAAAAAACATTGACTACGAAGCAGAGCTGCGGATGTGCATGTAAGGAACTGAAACAAAGTGGAACAAAAATTTTTCGCCAAATTCGGGGTCCCTATACATGTTTGAATTTTGAAAAACCGTGTGTATAGTCGACTTCATGAGATCAAAATATGTATGTAACGATTTTCTGTCAACATCTTTTGGAAATAGCATCTGTTATGTTTGCCAGTTAGCAACGCTTATTTCAGACGTCTTAAAAAAAATCAGTTGGAGAATTCGTCAAACATTCTGTAATATTTTCTTGATTACCGTATGTATGCTGTGTCCTTTTTATGTGTAGGTCAATATTTTCTGCTGCCAAAACGGAGACTGAATTGTCGAAATGGCCCAGTTCAAGAACGAGAGGTTACCAGTGAGCACGGAAAAGCTCTCCAGCTAAATAACGTTAAAGAGCATTCTGTAAATTCAGGGACTGCTTAAGTGGCTGATCCATCAGCTAGAGCAACAGCCGTAACCAATACCGTGGTTCTCAGAGCGGGTGAACTTCTGCGAGCAGAACGTCGTTCCACGTCATCACGCCAACATTATAACACGCTGACTTGCCCCACATACAACATTGCATGCGCCCCTTCCCCTTTTACCAACCACTCGGACACTTCGTCAGTTATAACATATTTGCTCCATTTGTGTCAACTTACATCGTCTGATAAAGTACTGTAACGCGGAAGCTTACCTCCCCTCATCAGATTTCTAGGTTAACTTCAAGTGCCTTTAAGTGGCTACTGTACAACTCTGTCGACATAAGGTTTCAGGAAAGACGGCTGTAGAACAGTGAGTCATTCACAACGAACGTACTTTTGCAAATTAAATTCATATTAATTAATTGTATGAATACATTTTTCAGTCAAGCACTACGAGAACAATTTCGCAAATATTTCTTTGTTATCAAAACATATTGAATATGTTTACAAGAACGAAGGGAATCTATGTTGACTAACAAATTGTTCAATGTAACTCAAAATCAACTTCAGTGCCATAAAATTTTACAAAAACTTCAGTACTTCTACAAATGTATTTGTAAACTTGGTTGCCAAGAATTGTTTTAAATTAAAAAGAAATGTGTTGACAATTTGCTTGTATAGGCTGTTCACTTTAAACTGAGCACCCAGCAGAACTTGTAATTAATTAAAAATATGTTGTATTGAGCCAATAGACGTTAACTTACGAGTGTATTGAAACGTTTACACTGGTTTTTAGTTACACCGAAGTTTTTAAATTTAAAAAATTAAAGATGGCTGCACAACACCCGAAAGAAAACATTATGCAGTGCTCACTTTATCGTGAATGGCCTATAGTTTATAAATATACACTAACACATATTTATTTATATGTTTCAATTTAATTTTTCTTAAATTTTGTAATAACTGCTGCACATATTTCGTTTCCAAAAAAAAGTAGTAAATGTACAAAAATAACACATTTAGCCCCGATCCCAGACTCGTACTATACTGCATAGCCATAGCTTATACGTTGGTTTGGAGAATTTATGTACTGAGATGCTTTTACGTAACTATCACTGAAACTGTGGGATTTATTACACTATTGACGATTATGTTGTTTGTAACAATGTAAGTTTCACGTATTCTACGATTTAGAGCTTATTCAATATTTCGTTATAGCGATAAACTGTAATAATCTTTTTTAATATTTTTAATAAAACTTTTCTCATTTCGTAATTTATTTACCTGCTTGTTCTCTTTCAATCTTCCGACACGGCACCAATTATTGTGAAAAATTACAGTCAATCGGTTGGTTCCTACTCGATAAAAGGCTGTGTTAAACATATACTTAAGATAATTTTTACTTAATATTGATAATATTCCCAACCGTATGTCTTAAAAGTTCAGATGTAAATTTATGTAACACAAATATCTCTCAATATTTTTTGCGCATGTGCTAAAAATACATGGTCCTACAGGAATGCAACCGACAAGCCCTCAAACACTGAATCGCTATTAATTGAACACTTATAAAACCCTGATTGCTTATCCTATATGTTAACTAGATATTCTTCCGTCCGTTGTTAACATTTATTCTGCCATTAACTTAACGACAAGTAAAAGTTTCGTACATGAGGCTCCGCTATTCTCACAAACACGTATGTATTCCGTAGTTTTTTTTTTTATTCACAGCCAAAATTATCGACAAAACATTGTTTTTACTTTTAAATATTTAGAGCTACGGCGAACGAAATTTTTTCAAGATGTTTACAAGAGATCCAGACATTAAAAGTTGTTTAATTCGTTTTTATTAATTCTAGCTGAAAAGTAATAAACTTGCTTCCTTAGTAAAAATGAAAAAAAAAAAAATACAGATGTAATACGTAAAGACATTAAAAATAGAGGTAACAATTTTTTTTTTCGATCACCAATATTTTACACAACTTATATTTAATGAATATCAAAGCGAGTTTGATAGTGTAGAGATGTGGGTAGGTCCTAACAGCGAGGTCTTGAGGTCCAATGAGTGTGAACGAAGTAAGCATGGAGCAGCACCAGAATGAAAAGTGCGTGGAAAAACATGCCGACCAGCGGCATCGTCCAGGACGATTGCTTCACGTAAACTGCGAGTCTGGCTTAAGGATATTCAAGTGCGATAAAATCGTAATTTTATATTTTTATTAAATATTGTTAGTGTTATAGACGATACTTGTGAGTATATTTTCCGCTTACGAAACAATTTTAACTCGCATAGTTTTCTCATAACGGTGCGTCTAAGTAAAAATTGGGATGTTATGCTGCCATGCAAATAGTGAAAACCAATTGACTTAAGTAATTGAAATAATTCACAGTGAAGTAACATCACTGGCTACGTAATAAAACATTTTTTAAAAATCCCGTGAAATACTTTTTATTTCAAAAAGTTGCAGAATTTTCTATTTTTTCCCACTACATTTACGATTTTTTAAAAATTTCAAAATTTTACGTAATGATCTTTTAAATACTTTATTGCATAGCTCATAGGATTTAATGTCACAGTGAATTATTTTGTTAATGTAGGTCAGTTGGTTTTCACTATTTTCATGGCAGTAAAACATGCCAATTTTTACTTTGTCGCACCGTTATGAGGAAACTATGAGAGCTAAAATTGTTTTGTAAGAGGAAACTGTACGCACAAGTATCGTCTATAAAACTAACACTGTTTCATAAAGATATAAAATTATGGCTTCATCGCACTTCAATACCCTTAAAACGCCTTGCAAATAATTTATTTCAAACGACCGTTAAGGTATGAGAAACATGAACCAAATCAGTATCTGTGATATCTGTGAAAATATTTATACAATTTGTATATAGGTCTACATTAACGAAATGTTGCAATTACTTTTGGAAATAGTATTCCATGTACTAGTATAAGAATTTAAGACTGATTTAAACTAAAAAGTTAAAAGTATGACTTTTCGTACATTGGTTGTGTTGGGCGTGTTCAAAAACTCTGACTGGAATGATCTCCGAACCACTAGATTTGCGACTCCGTGCTCATTATTTTTTGTCGGAACGGCAAGTGATGTTAAGATCAATTGTGTATTGATATCTCGTCGTAACAGTTGAGGAACGAATTCTTTGTAGACACGTGTAACGTTTCATCAGTATTATATGTAGACTTCAACTCACTAAGACGGTGATGATTTCTTAGCCCGGGGACTGGCTTGAACCTCAAGGAAGAACACCTGAGTCGTGACTATCCGCAAGATGTTGAGTACTAGGAGGGGGGGGGGCGGGGGCACACAACAGCCAGTCCTGAACCCGGGGAGGTAACTGTACATTTCCCTCCCCGACTGGGGATCGAACCCGGGACCCTTATCCCACCATACTGGAGTGCTAGTCCCTGAGCATAGTGTTCGGTCCTCGTACAGATACGTTAAGGGCGCGGTTCACCTAAGTTTTCAACATATTTTTTATTTTTATATTTGTACCAGGTATTATTATTCTTATTTTAGACATAAATTGTGATTAATTCTTCCTTTTAGGACATTTTTGTATCTCTCACAGTTTTTGCGTAATGGGTCGTAAACATAAAAATTTACAATTCACGGTTTTATGTACGCCACTAAAACCAACTGACATACCAAACCGAAAAAATTCACAGTGTATAACAATGTTGAAGGCTATGATGTTACTAATATAAAAACAAAAAATTAACTATTTTTCTATTTAGTAAAATTGCTGAATTTTGAAATGAAAATTTAAAAATTTCAACAAAATTTTAAAAATGCAAAAATATATCTTTCTTGTTTTATGTATGTCAAATCACAGCCTACAACATTTGTATGCACGGTGAATTTTTTCGGTTTGTTATGTCAGTTGGTTTAAGTGTCGTACATAAAACCGTATAGTGCAAATTTTGACGCTTACGGCTCATTACGCAAAAACTATGAGAGATACAAAAATTTCCTAGAAGGAAGATTTAATCACAATTTACGTCTAAAACAAGAAAAAAATCTGATACAAATATAAAAATAAGAAAAAAAAAGACGTTGAAAACTGAGGCGTTTAAAGGTGTCCAAGTGGGAAAAAACTACAATTTTATATTTGTATGAAATATTGTTAGTTTTATAGACATTACTTCGGATTGTGTTATCCTCTTAGAATAAAAATAGCCTAGCCAGTTTTCTCATAACGGTATTACAAATTTAAAATTTACATATTTTTACTTCATACATAGCTTGAAAACCAACAAACATTATGAAATGGAATATCTACATGTCCCAAGTTACTATTTGAAGTATGTAAAAACATATTACAAAAAAAGTTTGCATTTAAAAAAAAATTAAAAATTTGCTATGTTTTGATAACTTTACAAATTTTTTTTAATACTAAAATATTTTATAATGCGTTTTATATGCTTTGAGCTGTAGACCGTGACAAGTAGTTTCTATGTTATGTTTTTTATATTTCATTATGTTTACTGGTTTTCAAGTTTTGTATGAAGTCAAAATTTGCAAAATTTAACTTTTAAATGCTTTTATAGGAAAATTGGCTGATCTAATTAATATTTTTCGTAATAAGAAAATGTACTCTTAAGTAATGACTACATAAGTAACATTATTTTAAACAAATATAAAATTATGATTTTTACCTACTTGAACACCCTTAAGGCCATGAACCATCATTGTTACTGCTTGCATGGTGATTATCTATTCTTTATAAACGAGAGCAGATATCGAAAAACTGTTGCACAGTTTTGTTAAAACTGTTTTCACTATTTAGCCTACTTTTTCCAAGATAAAAAAATACAAAATTAGGCTAATTAGTTAACTAACGAAATTTTTCGTAATTGCATAATTAGCTGAAACATGAGGGTATTTTGTCTTTTAAAAATTAGTAAACATTGTTTACACTGTTTTTAACAAAACTATGCAACAGATTTTCGATATGTCCTCTTGTTTAGGATTTTAAAAAATAGCTATCGTAAAAGCCTTAAGAAATGTCAGTTCTGTCGAAGCTTAGGCAGGCCGCTACCTAATGCCGCTTACAAAGCCAAAATCAGACAGCGCCTCGAATCCGCAACGTTTACGCTCCGACCCTGAGAGCCGAGAACGGGAGCAATAAAACGTATGTTCTGTAAACAGCTGGAGCAATCCCAGGAAATGTGTCAAAACTAAATCTGGATAGCGAGGCGTGGGCGAGGGGCATGGAAACAAACAAGTCTGTGGAAGATTTGCTACAGCCGGCTCAGCGATGCGAAAACAACCAAACGAATCAGCGGGTTTCTTTGTAATCTCTTGCTTTAAGACGGCTGATTTATTGAAATATGCTCGTGGTAACAAACACGCATGAATGGCACGAAAATCTGCAAACATGAATAATTTTTGTATAAGGTATTTTTATCTTCATTCCCTACATTTGAAAAACATTGCAACTTCAAATAACAAAAGTTGTGCCAACAAAATAAGCAAAATTTTAGTGTTAATTACTTTCTACAATGTTATATAAGAATTAAAAATTTATTACAGTAGCAAATGGAACTTTCCAATACACATGTTGTACATACATAGGGTGTTAGAAATAGCAGCACAATAAGAACACTACGTATTCATGGGCTAAGAATTGGAGACGAAAATGTCAGTGGCAAAATGTTGTACGATGACAATATACATGCACAATGTGGCCGTGGCGCTGTATTTAGTGCCCTCTTGAGCTACACAGATATCTTAATTATCTTACCACTACTACTCTGATCTGCATATTGTGGATGCAGGTTAAAATCCCAAGTAGTCCAAATATGGTTTTACGTTTACTTGCCATTACATACATAAAATAATACCTGGAAGTGCGTGGAGCGCAAGAGGGTATTATCTCTGTGCAGTGATGTCATAATACTGTGTACGTAAATATGTCGTCATGTAACTTTTTTGCCATCATATATATATATATATATATATATATATATACATATATATATATATATGTGTGTGTGTGTGTGTGTGTGTGTGTGTGAGAGAGAGAGAGAGAGAGAGACAGAGATAAAGAGAGAGGTCTTATAATCAACACACTCGGTTCTCGATATCTGTATAGAACATCAAGTATGATTTACGAAAAATTTCGTAAAACACGATTTTCAAATACACGCAATTATAATACGTGTGACTACGCAAACAGCATCCGAGCTGAAGGCGTCGTCTTTAGTTTTTGCGATAATTTGAACATTTTTTCCATACTGTCATCCATTGCAAACGTACGAATAACCATCTGTAAATATCGGCTCTTTATTGTTAATTGTTAATTAACAACATTGTAAACCTGCGTAGTTAATTATTTCCCACAATTAGTTTATTTAGCTCTGAGGCAATATAAACATTGCTTTGTAGCTTTCACACAATGTTTACACTCGCTGCTTTGAAGGCCAATTTAATTATTCCTTAAATAAATGGTATATATTAAATACAATTGTATGGCTAGCTTGCATCTGTAATGATAGCAGTATTTTTAACAAGTGTTGATGATTACGATTTCTTCTTATTTGGATTTATGTCGCTGCTATCTGCCTATTCTGGATAAAATATTCTGTGTGTGTGTGTGAAGTATGCTATCAACTACGATAGTCGTTGAAGGGTAAAGAATTGTAATTTTTAACATCATAAATAGATACTTCAAGTATTAAATGTTTGCTTTTTACGGTGATTAATACAGGCTTCTTTCAACTCTTTCTTTCTTCTTTTTACCGTAAATCTAGGTAACATTGCTTTAAGCGACATTTACTGATGAACAAATTAAAAGTTTTGCTTTATTAACCGGCGTCAGTAATATTCGATTTCAGTAACAATTAAGTCTAACACCTGCTTGGCTACCAGCCTAAAATATTCGATTATTCATTGCCTGCTGTCATTAGTACAAACATTTGAAAGCAGTAAGTATGTAACAAGGAAGGAAATTATTAGAAACACTTATTAATGTCGAGTCGTTACAGAATTTGGATACTTATTACAGAAAAGCATTTATAACTGCTGCAGTGCAACATCTGAAATGTATGTGGACAGTCAGCTTGGACATTCGCCATTTCCAGTGAATGAGGTCGGAACGTATTTGAAACACTCCTATACATAACGCATGGAGCCCGATACATATAGATGTTTTTGTCGTTGGTACGCATTATTAGCGTACTTCGCATAAAACTACTTGCTAAAACCTATTTTAAAATAAACTAAGGGCAATAATTGGGGTTGTCTACTTTTAACATACAGAATTTTAGTACTAAACAAAAATACAGAATTTTTAGTTACGATTCTCACATTAACTTATCACCAACAGCCTGCCCATTCATCTTTCCCCCTCAATCAGCCACCATCAAGATATATATATATTTATGTATTTTTTATATTTATTTTTTTAGTGGTGACATTCACGTCTGTAGCTCGCGTGTTCCCATTCCGAATTGTGCTTCAAAATTTATTTTACTATCGGCCCGTTTGGTGCCAGTGCGATACTCGCGTTCTTCACTTTCAAACGAAGACCTACCACCACATCTTCACCCCTCCTTTAGAAGCACAACTGAAAACTAAGGTTATTCTGTGAAATATCACACACAGTTACACCTAACTGAACTTCAGAACTCCTCATGTCTTAACCCACTACGCTGGTACAAACTCAAACTTAATGCGTCCATCACACTTGCGTACTGCAAACATAACGGCTTGGGGCCTTTTCAGTAACGAGCATACACGCTATACCGTAAAAACACAATTTTGAAAACACTCATCTGAAAAGTACTCGAATATTTTATTAACCTGCGACTGCGTTTTGTCTTTGCGATCTCCAACGGTTACACGCCACACGGAGAGACCGTTGCACGTCACTGCATCGTCTTTGCGGTGAGAGGCAACGGGGCATTTGTTTACGTGTGATAATATCACCTTTACTTTTTTAGACTGCTTTGCACCCAAAAAAATCATAATTTTGTAATTGTACCAAACACTATCGAAATTTTTCGCATTACATTAAAAGTAATTTCTCAGAAATAAATTATTGTTCAGTTCCAAAGTTTCCGTATACAAACGTTTGTCAATATAGTGTTTTTTTCTATTTTCGCTACATACCCAAAGTAAAAAGAGATCAAACGATGCGAATTAAATAATTTAGAGTGAACTTAAATGTGTTAGCATGACACCTTTGTAATTTTATGTAAAAATATTTTGTATTAAAACATTTTTTAATGTACCTAAATTTTTGCATATGTTTGACTACCGTATTTCTAAAATAATAATAAATAAAATTATGATAATAATAAAAAAATAATTGTTACGTGAAACAACAAAAATGTGTCATTCCTTAGCTTGATGCATTTACTTTCACTCTAAGTATATTTCATTCGTATCGTTTGGATAGTTAAGTAGCGAAAATATTCAAATGTATATTTTAACCCGTGCTTGTATGAAAACTATGGACCCGAAAAAATATTATATTTGTTAGGAAATTACTATTAATGTAATGTGTAAGAGTTGAACAGTATTTGGTACAATTATAAAATTACAAGTTTATCTGTGCATAGCGACCGTAAGACACAGCTGCGTGGAGGTAGTCGTTGCGCCTTACACGGTATGTACGCCCGCACAACTAGCTTCAATCACGGGTTACGCGGCATACACCTCCTTGATTCATATGCGCGCCTGTTACCTCCTTTCAGACTTCCGTGTCGTCACGACCCGGCGATGACGATGCTGGCTGGATTATTTGGTGGAGGGGAAGAAAGGTGGAGAAAAGAAATTCAAGATGGCCGCCCAACGCAGGCTTCGACCGAGACTGACAGTACGCCTCGTTGCTTATCTCTCCGGTGGCACGGATTGAGTGGACATGAATTATTTATTCGCAGATTTTCCAGATAAACTCCTTTCTACCAACCACTAAAAGCAGTTTGATTGGCCAAGCGGCATTCACAACACAAGACGGAGACCAACCGTCGTGCTGCAACTTCTACTAGAAGAAGCTAAACGAAAATTTCTAAAGCCGGATTTACACTTTGGCCCAAGTGATTGGGCCAATCTTGGAAGGAAGAAATGTCTATTACCAAGAAACGGCCAGTCGCTATTTACACACCGGTCTAATTCATTTTTAACCAGACATACTACAAATTAAAATTCCATGATAATAATATTGAGGGCCAAGATTATTTATAAATTGCTGCAACTACATTCATACTCTACGTATGTGTGCAGAATAATGTTCACTGATCCATTTCAACACTTCATATAACAATATTTTCCTCTCAAACTACAAAATATGTAAAATCACAACACCAATGCATGCATCAATATGTAAACACAGAACAAGTTAGTGCCAATGCCCACGCCAATCCCTTTGATGGTTCGACCAAAAATCGACAATGAATGGCAAAGCTTCCAACACATGACCAACATTCCAAGATCGGCCAAGCACCATTTACACACTTGTCGATTCCTTCCGAGGTCGGGTGTTGGGCCAGTGTGTAAAACCGGCCAAACACGGTTCTGCTGTGGCCAGGGTCACACTGTGTTGAGAGAAGGTCGAGGTGAAGGTCAGGTCCCGACTGCTCGACTAGCGAGACATATCTACGCCAGTCTGGCCCGAAGAATGAATGAGGTGAGGGTGAGATAAGTGTGGAGCAGCGACAGAATGAGAAAGGCGAGGAAAACGGGCGTTCCCCGAGAAAACCCGTCGGCCAACGACAGAATCCGTGTTTACCACATACAAAGCATCCGGGACCGAACCCGGATCGCCTAGGTGAGAGGCGAGAGGTTAGACCTCTCGTCCACCGCCGTCCCAAGTTAAATAGTTAATTAATGTTTCAATTTCCGTACCTACCGACCGCATTTCCACGTTCGTTTGAACTGATCGGAATCCAGCAAACACATCAAAGTTAAAATTTAAAAAAAAATTCATTTAAGTTAAATTAGTTAACTAAATTACAATTTCGACAGAAGTAAGCCATATAACAAAAACATTTATCGGGCCATGATTCTTAATGTAATGCATGTAACAGGCTGCGAACAAGTCAAGAAATATTTTTCTAAGATGTTCGAAAATCTACTTGGCAGTTGCGCAAGTAACTTCTTTAGAAAAACCTAGTTTTCTGTATTATTTATTTTATTTTCATTGTTTGGTAAAATCAGTGGAATTTTAATTGCTCCGTCTACCAAATCTTGCAATAAAAAATAAAAACTAGGCCTACGTCTCGTTTAACTTCTTCAAACAAATGTTTTGCTACGCAATCTATATTTAGAAATAATGTGACATCTAGAATTTAATATGTTTTATGAGTAATAGACTACAGGTATAGGCCACTCGGGACTAAGAGAGCACTCAAAAAAGCCCTGCTAAAGTTCTATTTTCAGCCAATTCGTATCTTTCCGCGTGTAACTGCTACCGACGGGAAATATCTAACATCCCTGGACACGTCACTTGATGTTTGCGCTTGTAAGGAAAAATGCGCAGTCAGTATGAATCGCTACAGTTTGGTAAAAAGAAGTTTATTAATTATACGAAATACTTATTGTGTCTATTTCGTGTGATTGTGATTCAGTATTGTTGAAATTAAATTGAAAATACAAGGAACTATATTGCGTAATTTCGCTGCCAACCATACAAGCAGTAAAGAAACTATAGTTTGTGTTGACTTATATGCTGTAACGACTAGTGATATTTTTCAAAGGTTAAATTTTTAGTGCTCACTTTATCCCGAACGACCTATAATATGATCAACTGCAAAGTAAATTTGCCGCAATGATATTTAGTTTGCAGCGAGCAAATATGGAAAACTAATGTTTCGTACCTAATTTTGTCTTAATAAATATTTCTTTGAAAATAATCCAATTTTCTTTGTTACCAAAGGTATTTTTTTTCAACACAAGGCTTGTGATAAAAACGACAATCTTCACCACATGTATGATATATATATATATATATATATATATATATATATATATATATATATGCAATAAAGACAATTTTTGTTACCACTGCTGTAACTTTAAACATAGATTTTCTTTGCAGGGAAGTTACTTTGGCAGTGTCAGATATTTAAAACAAACATTTTGTTGTGGCAGCGAAAGTTTTTTTGCTGTGAAGGAACGAATCCCGTGGTACCTGGTCTGGGGTGTAACTGAATACTCTCTGTATAATTTATTGTCAATGTACAGAAACTGAGAACAGATTAGGGAAGTGGAGTCTAGCCTAGGTTGGTTAACCCGAGAAAATATCGTGTTACCAGTTATGAACAGAAATATAAGATTACATTTTTCATGTGGTTCTCATGTAACAGTTTACCGGTGACACAGTATTACATGTATCATTAAAAACTATTTAATTAAATTATTATATTCTAATGTCCGTAATGTTGGTTGACAAAAGAAAAAAAATTGTTCCGACACTTCTGAAACGCCTTTGACAACCGTCACATGTCAAGCAGGTTTTTTTTCCCTCCCAGGATTTGAAATGCCGGGCGTGGCTATTTTTAAATGACACACGAGCCCGCCGCAAGTCGAGAGAACGTGACAGACGTCACTTCGCAAGGGGTTGGAGGGGAAGGAGAAGCAAAGGGCTGGGCGAAGTGGTGACGTCACTGGGCACTCGCCAATCGAAGCGTCACACTCGAAGGGGCGGGCTGACGTCACGGATGTCGCCTGGTAAATCCGTGACGTCACGACCGCCACATTCCCCTGGACTGAACCTTGAACGGGCGCCCAGGTTTTTTCTGTAGTTGTCAGTCACATTTCCTGCAGGTGGTGCGTTTTAAGTTTGCACTTATTTTTCATACATATTAATAGCCGTAAGCTAATACTTAATATATTGCGTGTCAACGGCAAGCATCACTGCAATGTCAAACTGTACGTGAACTTAAATCCACTAATTCCAATGTGTGCTGTTTTGCGAGTTTAAGTTTTTTAAATCCTGAAAGGAAGCAAGTATAGCGAAACCGTTACATAGAAATGTTGGAAACTGTTGTGACGTAATTTTGTCATAACGTAAGTTTATATAATTTAACTATCGACTTGATTATTTTTTCTTAAAATCAATAATTAAATAAAATATTAAAAAACTTAGGTTTAAAAAAAATAGACCACATAGTACAAACCATATCCAACATTCCTATATACGGTTTTGTTATATATGCACCATTTAAAGACTTAAAAAATAGAACTTACAAAAATAGCATAAGTAGGTACCCGAAGTCTTAAGGGTGCGGTCTGGCCATGCTGCCGAACGGTGTGCAGAATTTCGGCCGTTAGAAAATTATTAGAAAACTGCTCAGCTTGCGTAAGTTATGTCTGCTTTATAACAGTCTCCAATGAAACATTACACGTGTGTACGCCCATTTAAGGTCATGGTCTTTCATTTATTTTAGACAATTAAAAATAACTCGAACATTTTTTAACCAAATTCTTTGAAAAATTTGAGAATGGGTACAGTCATACGATAAAAATTTAACCAGAGCGTTATTTTTTTCCTCTTTTTTTAATTATGTACAGTTGCGCATAAGGACTAGGGAGAAACATGGTGCGCGTGTTGTCTCGTCCTTACCGCTTCTACAATGCTAGGTCTCGAATGCAACAAAACATGTCCACCCAGACTCTCTCTGGTGCGCTCATCTCGGCGAGCTAGTTTACTTCACATACTACTCTATCCTCCTAAAGATCTCGCGAACTTTAGTTCTGATTGTAACGAATCAAAAAGGGTATGAAATAATAAATAATTGACTTGAGCAAATATTGCATCTACTAGATCCTAAAGTTTGTATTATTGCATAGCAAGACATGTACGGAAAAGTAAATCGCGACAAAACCACATTAACCAAGCTTACTTGTTCCGAATTTTTTTTTTAATCCTTTATAACATGTCTCCAAATGTGTCTTATAAAGTCGCACATCATAGAGCCGTGTAGTTTACTAGATTGATTGCAAGATTTAAAATTATGTAAAATTCTATATAACTCCCTTGGGAAAAAAATTTTTCCCCACAACTTTTCCATACAGTATCTTAAATTTATTTATACTGTTGCTGTCTGATTAAAGAAAATCAACGCAACTTACGTTTTTCGATCAATTTCGCTGTTGCACCAATGCCCTTAAGAAACCTCCCTACCTGCTCTACAAATGCGTTGCAACGAGTTTCTATGAATATACTTTTTTGACGAAACTATTTGACGCACATTATGTTTGTACATCTACGTGAAGAACACACACTTCAACACTTCAACTATGTTGCTAAAGTTTTAAAAAAAATTATGTATGAAAACTATAAACACCATTTACCATTTTCGGGCTCCTCAAAATGGCCGAAAATGGCTTCTCCAGAGTGCCGTATTTGAAAAAAAAATTGGATTTAAAAATCCCGACAATGTAAACGAGCGTTAGACTTTGAACTACGTTGCCCACAAATAAAATAATTTGCTCTCCACTTAAAGTTCAATAAAAGAGGACAACAGTACAGCCCTGCACGCCAGCTGAGTGGCTTGCGCGGGGAGGCGATAATTCATTACATATGCCTTACGGCGGAAATCTTCCCACTTCATCGATGTTTTTCCTCACACAAACGCAGTCTACCTAGGGAAGGCCCTTAGAGTTACTGGAGCCTTGCTTTTTTTTTTTTTTGGCACGGAAACGGGAAATGCGATAAGTCGAACATAACACGTCCGTCAAACACCACATCGCATCTATAGCTGCGGAGTACTAAACTAGCGTACAGTGTTTTCATAGCAAGCGTTTTTTCCACGAGACTTCAGTCGGTGACCCTGTAATTTTGTTTGTGGAAAGTATGTGGTAAAGTCCAATGCAGAATTATATGATTTTGTTGTACGATTACAGTTGACATTTTCTCAGCTGAAGCAATGCGAAAAAAAATAGTTTTTAAAATTTTTAAGGAGCTTGGTAGTCATGTTGTTTACTAGAGGGCGACATTTTAACGTTATAGGGACACAGTGAAGAGTATCTTCTTTTCGTAAATAAACTCATCAGGAACATTTTTAATACCTACAAGTTCTGTTACTCATTGATTTCTGATATTATGTTTTATTTTAATATATGTAGCCCATTCTCTCATTGTTTGTATTTTGTGTATTTTTAGTCTTTTAATTAATTATATTTATATAGACATTACTAATTACGTTAACTTCATACGAAATTATGTTATATATAACATAATTTCGTATGAAGTTAACGTAATAAATAATAAATATACAAATATATTATATATACATATATATATGTGTGTGTATGTGTGTATGTATGTAATATATCCTATACTTCAGAATGGATTTCATTCTACATTGTAGTCAGTTGGACGCAATAAATCAAATCAAACAGTTATATATGACATAGTTTCCGTACCACACTACAGCACGACTGACGCGCCAAGTTCTAGTTCGGCGTTGTGTGCTAGACGCTGTTGATAGGCAGCAACTGATAGGCTGCAGTGCGTCGATGAGGGCGGAGTGCACCCTCCTGGGCTAGGGAGTGTGAGGGTTAAGAGCACGAGTGTTTGCTCTTCTCTTCATAGAGGCGAGGTCATGTTTGCACACCGCACAGAGAGCCGTCGCCCAGGCCGGCCAACACGCGCGATGCGCAAGCATTATATTCCCACTCTCTCACAATCACACCTCACGTCGCCCCTTTACTGCGACAAAACCCGCCCGGCAGGCGCCGGCCACAGCCGGTTATATGAAGTCACCAGGTTGGCAGGGCCAGGGCTACATATTCCGCTTGTGGCGTTCCCACAGACACCTTCGTAGAGTATACAAGCGCTTAGAAAGTCACAGGACCCTTAATTGTTTGCAGAGCTTTTAGACACTAAGAGCGCCGCCTACCTGCGCGTTAAGAGTGACAGATAATCAGCATCTTGAATTTTTGTATTTTGGGTCATAACTTTTCTTCTGGCTAAATGTTTAGAACTTTAACCTAACTACGGAATAGAATACATATTGATAATAATAAATACATATCGTATGGTGAGTGTACCTGAGGGCAGGGTATCGTACCCCAAATGCAGATTTTTGATTGGACGCCAGTAGGCATCTGCGTATCCTGATAGATGACATGAAATGAAGCCCTACAATGGAGAGGTGACGGAGTGAGAGAGCAAGAGATTTTGATCAACGCTAAACATCGAGGTCTTCAGCGCTGGTAAGGAGAGGCATGAGGTGAGTACGGAGCAGTACCGAAATGAACGGGCGGGGGAAACGGGAGATCCCTGAGAAAACCCGCCGACCAACGGCATCGTCCGGCACGATTCCCGCATGCGAAAATCCGGGAACCGACCCCGCCGGAATCGAACCTGGATCGCTTTAGTGGAAGGCGAATGGTCTGACCATTCGGCCACTGCTTCCTCGAGAGGTGTAGGAATAATAAAGGCGGGAGAGACGGGATATCCCCGAGAAAATCCCCCGGCCAACAGCAACGTCCGCCACATTTCCCACACGTGAAAAATCCGGGTTGAACTCGCCGGGGATCGAACCCTGATCGCCTTGGTGAGAGTGATCTGACCACTCAGATACCGCGGCCTCGACATACTGATAGAATTTTAGACACCATAAATATATATTTGTCGTTACTGTTGTTACACATTGAATTCCAGTTTAAAAAATTCTTATATAATTCTTAACTGCAATTCGATCTGTAACAGCAGTAAAGGAAAACCAAGATTTAAGTTGTTTAAAATTCTATTAATATGAATGCTATTCCGTGGTTAGATCAAAGTTCCAAAAATTTACCCAGAAGAAAAGTTATGACACCAAATACAAAATTTCAAGATGGTGACGCACGCTCTCTTACGGGCTCAGAAGTGACGGAGCTTTGAAGCGCGCATGTAATGCCGCATCGCCACGACAAGCTAAGCATTGAACTAGCTGGCTAGATTCCCGCCGATCCATTCTTACAATGGGATTTAAAACTGATTAACATGTAATTTTACAGATTAAAAGTCAGTAACAGAGTTCACCGCACTTTTCTGTCTGAGTTTCACATACATCCGGGTAGAAAATTTTTAAAGTACGGCAGTTTGAAAAGGCCGTTTTTAGTTATGTTGGAGGGCCTAGCAATAGTGTTTTTAATGAGCATGGTGTCTCAACAACGGCAATCCGTCCATGTGTTTTTTTTTTTTTTTCGTAAATGGGCACATTGGACACTTGTTGGTTAGTTTTGTTTTAAAAAGACACTTTTTTACGAACAAACTGCAATGCATTTGAAGCACGTAATAGCCGGGGCCCTTAAACCATGCTACTTGATATCACCAACGCGGTGCTCCGCTTTGGTGCCGGCATTGTTTGGCGTGCATGACAGCTGGGTGGACGTGGATTTAAGGGAACATTCGTAATATTACTTCATTATACAGTACGTCGAATTTTCTCATACAAACGCAATCACCTTGGGGTCTCTTGTGTGTATATGTCTATATATATACACACACATATACACTTTCTCTTTTATGCCCACTCCTCTTTCCTATTCAAGGTATTTTGTCTGCATGTGTTATTTTTTAATACAGCGAGCAGTAAAATGAACGTATACAGCATTTGTCGGAAACTTCGTAACGTTGTAACACACTTAAGAAAATTTATGTGATAAAAGCAAAGAAAAAATTGCCCTGTGATTAATATGGTTCACGTACTGTGTTGTTGTTTATCAAAAACTACGTAGGCCTAAACTCCTGCGTTGAAAACATTCGTGGGATGATAAATTCATCACTGAACAAAACATAGATACGATGATTCTGAGAATCACACATCTCTAACATAAGTCAATGTTGTACTGTATACGATTTGGCCCATAGAAGACAAATCCAATAGCGTTAGGATGGTGCCTGTCATCAACGTTGTTAGTGAATTTCGGGTGCTAAATGATGATCACGTGGTATTTCGTAACTGTAAGACTGTCGTAGTTAAATGTTTATGAATGAAAGGTTGTGTACATTAACAATAGTTGCCTTAGTAACATTACACTTACAATCAGAGGTGCCAGATAAATTTGAAAAACTGATACCATGCAGACCAAAAATTTAGGTTTTATTCGTAAAAAATTCTGGTAGACATATATTAGCACTTTTTCTGTTTATATATTTGCTGTTTTCACTTATACAAATACAATGATTTACAGTACCAAATTAAATGAAACCAATTAATTTTCAAGAGCAAATTATTTCACTATCAGCGGGGAGGGGGGGGGGGTAACGGCGGCGGCCCAATCCCAAGTAATAAAATACTGGGTTTTGTAAAACTAACATTTCTTTATTACTTAAGTTAATAAGTCGAAGTATATAACAGTTATTTTAATTATTTATGAAGCAACAGAACATGTCAATTAATGTCTCTTTGGCGATCAAAATTCTGATATTTTGCGTATCAGGATGAAAGGTCTGGTACCAAGGGACAAAATTAGGCTCAATACCAGAATTCTGGTACGTCTGGTAACACTGCTCGCAGTGTACAGTATAACTACAAAATTTTAAAACAGTTATTTTTCTTGAGTAGGCCTTCGTCTTTGCATGTTATAACTACTTACTTTCTTGAAAACATGAACACATACGAGTGGACTGTTGCCAGTTGCTAACATAAGTGGAAAGCCAACAAGTAATAAGTCCACGTTACACACAAATAACAACTGCAAGCAATATTTCATTCAATTTTGCGCTGTGTCATGGCAACTCGCGCCGCTACCTAATTTTCCGCCATGAACACGATAATTGTCCGGTTTTCCTTGCATGTACTTCGGCAGAGAGTCTAGCGCAAATTTTGTCTGTTGATTTGGCGGTTATTTTCAACTAGATAGGGCACCTCCGCACTGCCTTGCTTGTGTTGTCATTATCCTGACGTGAAGTTTCCTGTCACGATAGAATGGAGTGAGCAAGGAACTGAAGTGCCATCTACAACCTTTATACTCGACTTCAAGTCATTTCTGGTTGCGCCAACATGAAGACAAATTACTTTCGTCGCAAAAGAGTGCGAAACCATCAGTCAATTGAAGAAAAGGAGTTGCCTATGCAACCAGGTAATGGAATGTTATTTCACAAGCTTCTTATTGTACTTCGAGGTGATGTCTGCATTGTAGTAAATGTACAAAGGTCTCTCCTGTATCTGCTATACTATATAAAATAGAAGTCCTCGTCTGCTGCTTCTTTTCTTACACAATGCAATAAAACGGAAGCTATATGGGTGACGCTGGTGGAGTGTCAATAACAATATCGCCTCTATACACAAAACTCTAAATTAGCGCGAAGTGTTTTCGTAACATTCTTTTTTCTATTGGATTTAAGTCGTTGCCTACCTGCGTGTCAGAGGATCAGAAGGGACGGAGTTATAAGGGCGACCTTGAAACGGGCATCAAATGCTGCATCGCCGCTACGAGTCATGCGCTGAACTGGCGTGCAAGATTCCAGCCGATCCATTTTTACTATAGGACTTCAAGCAGCGGCCATATAATTTTATTGGTGGATTGTAGGAATATCCAATGTACGATTCTGAGTTTTGAATGCATCGAGTTAGTAAATTTTGAAGTACGGCAGTCTGAAAAAAGATCATTTTAGATACATCGGAAGGCTTCGAACCAGTGTTTTGAATGGACATGGTGTCTTAACAATGGCATGCCTTTCTTGTTCGAATGTTACGTACTTTGGCACAATGGACACGTGTGGAATAGATTCGTTAAAAAACGTATTTCCCCGCACATTACAAATTCATTTGAAGCGCGTGTAAGGCAGCGCACTTACTGCCCCTATTATTTTTGTTAAGTATTGCCCAATGTCAAATAAAATCTTCTACGTGTATTTTTTTGTGAGAATCACGTTGATAGAATGTTCTCAGATGCAGCTATCAGAAAAAGCTTTTTATGTTATTTTGACGGGCTCCAAGCACGTGCTTAATATAATAGCGAGTGGTGTTTCTTTAACAAAGAAGCATCGTTTTGTGTGTATTATTTAATATATTTAATAGATAAAAAACATGTTATGAACGCGTTTGGCTGTTTTGGATAAAAAAGTAAAAGCGTAACAAAGTTTAACAACAGTTATGTCCGTGCGCGGATTTCTATTTATCATAAACGCTATAGTAAAAAAAACTTGAAAGCCAAATTTTGACACTAAAGTGAGGGTGAGAATATAATAATACTGACAAATATACTCAACTTTATGTAGACGCTAAACTGCCCTAACCTCGTGAACATGCATAAGTCATTAAACTAATTAAGAAACATCCTAATACGTCTACATATTCATAATACAGGCTGTTCGGAATAAAGTAAGCCCTGCTAAATTTCTATTTTCAGCCTTCGTATCTTTCCGCTCGTAACGGCTAACGACGGGAAATGTCAAGCCCCTCTGGACACGTCACTTTATGTTTGCGCGTGTCAGGTAAATTGTGCAGTCGGTTCGAAAACTTAAGTAGTTTGATTAAAAAAAGTTTATTAATTATATAAAACATAAGTATGTAGATTTCAGTTGAGTGTGTGTCTGTATTGTTGTATTTAAATAGAAAAATACATGGAACTACCTTCAGCGAATCGCTGCCAACTATACAAGCTGTATGGTAACTATTATTGATGTTGAATTATGTGCGGCAACTGCTGGAGATTTTTTTTTCATCAATCTTTAGAGCTCACTTTATCTCGAACTACCTATATAATCTAATTACACAAATATATTTAAAATCTTCACATCGTTGACAGACACGTAGACACACTTCAGGTTTCGTTAACAAATTATGCATTATTACGTTTTGAATTATCCTTAGACTTAAAAAATGTTTACTGACTACAGGAAGCTAGAATTTTTTTTTTTTTTTACTGTCACGAAAAAAATTTTTTGACGGTGAACTTTAGCTTGGTCCGTAAAATCTTCTTGAAAAAATTGTTTTCGTATATTTGTTTTGTTATTTATAAACTTGTTTAGTCTCTTTGTTGCTCCACAAGACAATTTCATTCTATAAGCTGCTAAATGAATACGAAAAAATTAATATTATGAAATTATAAGAATAAATAATTTAAATTACTGACAGGTTATTGACTTGTATTATACATTTAAATATTTCTTATCACCACTTTTAAATGAATGCAATGTGTTTTCCGAAAGTATCTTATGACATACATTTTTATAATTGAACCTTGTTACAAAAAATCTGGTGATTTCAAAAAATTCAGTTATAATTTTGTGAAAACTTCAGTCGTTAGCAGCTTCCGTATAAAATAACTAAGTCATTAGTTCGTGAATACTTGCAGGGGATGACTAATTATTTACTAACATGTCGGACATGAAACGAATCGAATGGCCATGGAAGCCTGGACGTCAAAATCAAACAAATGAAATTAGAAGCGAGCGAACTTGAGGCTCGCGTCAGCTTCGTCTAATTTGCTTTTCAGTGTGAAGGGCAGAGTGCCTGCGTGTACAAGAGAGAGCCACTATAGAGCGAGAACAGTAAAGAGAATAAGAGAAAGGGAGATAGAGAGAAGGGAGAAGGGTGTTTCCAGCGGATTAGAGAAATTAAAGGGCGACGTGGTTATGGCTGAAGCCGACCACTCTCCAACCTAATTCCAGTTTACGGCAGCTCGGCTGGAGGGTTCCAGAGTTCGGAGTTCTCGCTTTACGAGTAACATGAATGCAAAACAGCGTCTCTCTAGTTTCTGCGGAGAAGTGATAACAGCAGCCGTTCTTCGTCTTATCGCCAACCTCCTTTATGTGCTTGTTACGAAACTTCCACGGGCATTTCAGCCTGGAAAAATGTTGCTGTTGTCTGCCCAAAGTACTGAGTTCAAACGTGTTGTTTGTTTTATGCTGGTTTGGTCATCTTTTTTCTACCCAAAATAAATGACACTACAACTAAAACGTACAAGACAAACATATCGTAAGACTTAACGTTCTTATACGTCAAGAATGATGTTATCATGCTAAGTTTGCGAGTTAAACTATTTTCGAGTCTATATACAATATAATTTACTATTGCAACTGAATATCACAGCAACCGTTTCTAGAACCAAACAAACACATCCAATTCTGAAGCAAAATTGTGAAAGCCTTCCTCTTACAGAAATCGAAAACGTGTTGATTTTATTTACATAAGCATTAACTGCAGTGCAACAAGTTTTAGTTTTTCCACAGACTCGAAGTACGAAGTTTAAAACAAGAACATTGGGGTAAGAGGAAACAATCTTACCAAAACACAAGACATAAATTTCACAGTATTATCGTTTAAATTTTTTTTATTTAAAACTAAATTTTCTAACGTATATGTCTATTCAATGAAAATTAACTATCCAGTTAGGCATTTTGTCAAAGTATTGAAGTCTATTTCCAGTTTCTATCTCAAATATATTAATTGGATTTTGTGAAAAAATATTTGCTACTACGACAGTTAAGCACATTCCGTGTAAAGACTCCGACGAAACTCGTGTAAAGAGATTCAAGTTTAAATTTAGAACATTATACATATTTTCATAAATATATCATCAGTATTAAGGTAAAAAGCTCTATGAAGCCAAGGAACCAGCATTATAGTAATATTTTACACCTTACAGAAATTTATATGTTCATAAAAATGTACTTTAACATACAGTAGTTAAATATGGTATGAAATTGTAGGTAACAAATTTTTGCAGCATAAAATTTTACATTCTAAGTCAGTTGAAATAATAAAATTAAGATTATCCACCAACTTATGAAATCAAACAGTTGGTAAATTATATATTATTTAGTTATAGTTATACGAATATGCTTTCTGAAAACTGACCAAGACGTCTGACGGAAATTTGCCAGTTTAATATGATTAGCAGTTTGTCTTGTAGAAATTAACACTTAAAGACTTCTGTGATATTACATATTAGTAACATATTCATATAAAGACACTAAGTTTTATTTTAATTTGTAGGTATAGCAGCAAAATCACGAATATGAAAAAAATATGTATTTCCTGTTGTGATTATTATTATCCATATAAAACTGATGTAATTTAATTAATATGTTTAGAAAGAGTTCAAATGAGTTATGTATGTATACGTAAACGTATAGTTTTTTGCAATAAATAGCATTCTAAATTATCTTCGGGGTGTCTAAATTTTTAGTTTACAGGAGTTTGAAGACAACAAATTTTTTTACGTTAGCTAATTTTTATGCAAGGCGGACAGGCACACACGCACACTGAGATAGTGTATAGAAGCTTCAATCAAGGCAGCGCATCCATCAAAATAATGTCCGCATGATCTGTCATCATATCCGTCCTGTTTTAACACAAGACCTTCATAAACAATCCGCGCGCACACAGACTGGCCGATGGAAGATTTGTTGATGCTAGGTTCAGTCTTCATTTCGCTGTATTTCTTTTCTCTGGCTCAAAATACTGATCTTACGTCCTTTTGATTGACTCGCAAAATAAATCGTCGCTTCTGCTTTCGTCAGGTAGTGCAACAAATATCTCTGGGTTTGTAATGTTTGCTGTTTTATAAAGATCAGTGTGAACCAATATGAGATCGCCATTGCCCTGTCAGTTTTATGCATCAACAAGCTACACGGCAATTGTTATAGGAGGTTCGCGACGAAGTGAGTACGTTTTAAGACGATAGTTTCAAGAGTTAACTTTTGAATACCCTACTACGTATACACTCCATTCGTTATTTAAGTTGTTTGGTTTGTAATAAAAAGTCGCAGGAAACTAAAAATTATCTGAAACACAAAAAGGAACAAGTGTTTTAAGTCCTCATTTTATTCGGAGCCACCTATAATCTTGAGCAAAATATGTTTGAAGGGTCTCAGCGTACAAGAATGTATAGAAATAGGTAAATCAAACAGGACTCCCAACACAGAAAGACCAAAAAATCTTCAGAAAGCATATAAACTCACAATGACACACTACAACAAAAGAAACATATCAAGAAAGGCCAAACTCAAACATTACCGTACAGTTGTACTACAATAAGCACTTTGCGCATTAGAAGCGGCCACAATCGGAGCACCAGGCATCACAGAGACAGAAAAAAAAGTAGAAACCTTAGAGAAATTTTGGGACAACACACAGAGATGTATAAGGGTGAAGAGACCAAAGACTGACTTATAGAAATAATCAGAAAACGTACAGACTAACATTCTATGAACACATGCATAGAATGAACAACAACAATCGGACAAAGAGGATATTTTGTGTAATAAACTATCCAATAAAAAAAGTAATTGGCTTCACGAAACAGACGAAGACCTTAAACAAGCAAGAATAAACCGGGAAATTATAACTGAAAGAAGAAAATTCAGAAATAAAACAATAAACATGAAGTTTGAATAAAATAAAGGAAGAAAGCTGGGAAAATATTGACAGAATACACGAAACAGGGACGCAGTCAAAGACTGAAGAGATTTTGGGTAGCGAAAAAGAAGAAGAAAACAAGAAAAAATTGAATAATTATGTAACATTCAATTTCAAACTCTGCCTTTGAGGACAATATTGTGCAGTAATAATAATAAATAATAATAATGTTAATATTTGGAAAAAAAAAATAAAAAGGGCTAAAATACGTTTTGTACGGTTGTTTCAAAGATGCTCTTTTAAAACACATCTTATTGAAAGTTAACAGCTGGTACATAGCGGGTTAATGCATATCACCGTCCATCTTAACAAGGAGGAAGTGGTGATTGGCCAGCGCCTGCAATACACTCGTGCCGCACTACAGAGCCGTGCAACAAGTTGCCGACGAGGCGAGGTGCCCGAGCAGGGGATCGATGCGCCGGCAACTTGTGGATCCTGCCCGCTGGATTTACGACTGCCGTGGGCGGTCCCGTCACGTGGCACGACGTCCAATTGTCTCACGTCCGGCCGTAGCAGGCACGACACGTCCATCTCACGTCTCCGCGCCATTTTAACAGAGAATATTGACCCAAGTGAAGAGTTACCCTATAGTGAGAATTCCTCAATGACTATTTACACCATAAACATCCCTCTCCCAAAAGCATAGAATTATTCCCTTGTGAAATGTCAGAACTCCAAACAGGAATGACTAAAATAAAGGCAAGAAAGAATTAACAGTTAGCACCTACAAATAACACAAAAGATAAAATAGCAATGATCACAAAGGGGAGAACAAAATTCCCTAGTGAATTTATAAATCCCCGGCCTGTATGACGTAACATAATTTAGCGTAAGCAAATTTTAACCTTTCCTAATATAACTGAAACAATTGTATTATAACCTGCCTACCTTAAACTTACTTAACTCATACTAAACTGACCCAAATTAACTTCAACCGATCGAAGCTAATATAAAGTCAACCAAAACTAATATGAGGTTACATAACCTAAACCGATCTAACCAAACCTAAAATAACATGAGTTAATACATCCCAACTAAATTAACATAACCTACAATTTAATTTGCCTAAACAAACCTAACCACACATAACTAAATGTCACGAAACCTAAACTACTCTACCATAAGCTAAACTGAACTCAACTAACCTACCCGTAGTTATTCGTAAGTTCATCCTAAACTAACCTTACATAAATTAACCTGACGCACACTAACCTCCTAAATAAATTTAACTAACGCAATCAAATTTTTCAAGGAGTAAATTCGCTGGCCAATTAATTTCTTTTGTTTTGGTCACCCCCAGAATCAGGGAGCTTAACTTCACAAGGGGATTTTTAATGGAGAGGTCCGTACAAACTCACAATATTAAACATTTACGACCACTGTAACTCCAACCGACCCAACGCCCCGGCAGGCTAGCGTACCTATGAACACGTACGTTTCACCACAGCGGTAAGGTCGGGTTCAATAACTGCGAGTCTAGTACTCAGGGGCAGCAACTGGTGATCATAGCATTTTGTAGGCCAGAGTCAGACTGCGATGAAAACTTCTGTCGTTTATGCGTACCCAGTTTAATTTATCCAATTACTCGTGGCTTAAGGCCAGGTTTATAAACTACGCAAGGACGCAAGAACGCAAGACGCAAACAATTGAACATACGAAAACGATGTGTACCCGTTTATAAAGTACGCAAGGAACGCAAGTACGCAAGACTGTAACGCAAGAGTTCATCAACTTTCAACTTCTTGCGTTTCACCGCCTTCTATGTCGACAGTTTGTTTGGTGAAAACATTTGAAAATAGTCTCTAGAAGGCTGTGATTCCGCCATTTTGTTACACTTTTTTTTTGTGTTTGTTAAGAATGCGTCTTAAAACACACGGCGCTAGTATTTATTGGTTTCTATTTAAAAATACCGAAACAACATAATATCTAGAAAGCAAAGATGAGTGACAAAACACGTTCGTAAAAGAAAAATACAAAGAGAAATTTTCTGTTGCCTCTCCAAAATTTGAGTGGTAGTGTTGGTTACTTCGTGTCGCTTGCGATGTTTATAAACGACTGAAATATCTCTTGCGTTGCGTTTCTAGCGTTCTTGCGTTGTTGCGTAGTTTATAAACACGGCCTTAAACCAAACCCAAAACGAACACACGTATTTCGAATGCACTGAAGTTCCACATATAAGATTTCATTTAAGTTGGATTACACTATGTCACAATAGATAAGTAGAGAAAACAAGATGGTATGTATACGGGTAACTTTTTGTACTTGGGCAACAAATGCTTATTTTTTATTAAAGTATGTAAAATGGAATACAAGGAACAACACATTCTCCGCTGTATATTTGTACCACAATGAGCTCTTCAAGTTCGGTACCTTTTAAAATTATATTATTATTATATAATTGATGGCAGATACCTAAACTCAGTTACACATATCCTTTTTGACCTGTAAGTTTTCAAGTGGTCTTTTCTACATTTAAACTTGCGTCCGTGATATATTTCCATGTGCGGCAGAAAGTTTAAATAAAGTTTCCAAGGACTGAAATTCTTAATTTTTTGTAGTTCTCTAGAAGCATTTAACTTTTGCTGGTTGAGTCTATGTAGATATGTTTAAAACTATGACTGGTGTTGTTAGGATTGTGCATGTGAGAAAATGAACCATTTGTGAACGAGGTGGTATGTGGTGAGGTATGGGGTATGGGGTTGTATTGCTCTTTATCAGCGAGATCTTAAGAGCCAATGAGGATTAAGTGAGGTGAAGGGACAACACAACAACCATACCCCATCCAGGATTCGAAATCAGGACCTTTCGCTCGGTAAATCGGCACCTAATCATTTAGCTATAGTTTTACACATTCATAGTTGCACGAGTCACGTTTTGAATTGAATTAATGTCTTATAACCACTAAAGAAAAAACCTCCAAAAATATATAGACTACTTAGGGCATTTAAAACAAAGTAAATCGTAGTTAATTGGTAGGTAATTTTAACAATGGCTTCGATACTACTTTTGTATCGCAAAGTAATATAGGTATTGAAGAATCGCTATATTGTTTGACAGTAATATATATTTATTTGTGCACTCAAATTTTCACGGCAGTAAATATCATAGTTAAAAATAAAACCCCAATCATCACAAAAGTTGTTATGGAAAAAAGAGCTAAAATCAACTAAAATATTTTTGTTGGCGACCTGTGGTTTATTTTGCCAAAATTCTAAATACATGTGTACATTCTATGACCGCACACAGTTACAGAAAAAAATTCTTTAAGTATTCTGTTAAAAATTATTTGTTACTTGCACAAACGTGTAAAAATTGCCGAGCATAGTCGCAAGCCGTATACTTCTCAGTCTAATAAAGCAGTCCATCTTGAAAACGTAAATACACAGTAATACACGAGTTACGCAGAACATTAATAAGCACTGCAGTTTTTGTTTAAGCTTAGCTTCTTCCTTAAGTCTGATAGCATTTACGAGTATTGATGCAGGAATATCCACATCTCTCGTGACAGTCTGCCCGTTACACGCCACACATACACAGTTCACCGAATTACGTCTCTCTTTCACTTTATTTTCCACTGCCATTTTCACTGTCTCTCGCTCCCTCTCTCTCTCTCTCTCCCTCCCTCTCTCTCTCTCTCTCTCCCTCCCATAAACACAGCCCTCTGCTCTCATATCCGCCTAGCACTCGAGCACCCTCTTGGATTAAGCTCAAAACGCCCTTCCATTTGCCAACCTCCACACCAGAGAAAGAAGATCGTATATAATTGTCACTTTTTAAATATTTTTTGTTGTTTTTATGCCTGCTAGTAGCTGACAAATATTCGTCCGTTGCTTTTGCGACTGCGAAATATTTTCCTTTTACTACACAGATAAATGTGCAAGAATTTGCACATAAAATTTAAAATGTAAATTATGAATTTGTTTTATTAATTAAAAATCGAATGAAAGTAAAGGTATTAAGTTGGTAAACCTAGTGGTAGTGATTTAGCTTATCGGTAACGATCTCGTATTTAATATTTTACTTCCCGTTTAGCACGACAGTTAGTAGTGAATATGTTGTGTTGTTATCCGAAGACACGTTAGAAGTCGTGATAAATATGATTTTCTGTAATTTACTTACTTTTCGTTCACATAGAAACATGTTACAGCTCACGGCGCGTACTTGCTGCTCGACTACGTGTTACTAATATAGCGATAATTACTGGCCACGAAAAAATGTGTGTATTGTGATGAATATATAATTAATAATTTATATCTTCAACCGCAAGCTAAGCATACGAGGGAAGTAATAATTTTAACTTCGTATTTACGTCTCACCTTCTTTACTATATTAGTAATGTAACAGTCCAATTTGCAGAAAATTCATGAATTAGCCAACAAAAAATATAGCAATAAAGGGCGAATATGCGAACACGAATTTGAAAAAGTAGAATGTAGGCTCGCTCGAGACTGTTCCCAGATGTCACGATGCTGAAAGAGTATTTGCCAGTGTTGTCCGTGCATAAAGGAAAGAATAACATAAGCGACACAAGTTATAGGCTTCAGCTTCTTTTCTCTCCACTGGTCTTGCTGTTCGTTACTCTCATATTTGATGTATTCTGACGAAAGTGACACGAACGTACAGTTGTTTGAATCTAGCTCGTGCCTAGAAGAAAGTGGGAATTTTTCAGGTCCATAGTAATTAGAAGAGGAAAGACCTAACGTCAAGCGAGAGACGAGGACAAGTTCATAGCGATGAGGGCGGTTTAATGATCTTACATGCAGTTAATTATTATTATTTTCTGTCTTTGTGAAATGAAGTTTAGTAACAAGCGACGTAATATTCACTTGCATTTTAGTTAAGACATAATGGGAGATAAATGCTTTCACCCTTGTCAGAATTAAGAACAAGCAAAAATAATCATCACTGAACATAAAAGCAAAAAAATAATTATTGTTTTATGCGTAGAGAAAAGCATAATTAATTATTTTCTTAAAGCCACGCTGTTTAGTTTCAACTGTTTTTTGTGAGAATTATTTTTTTTAAGCTTAAACAAAAGCAGATATTAAAAATCTGTCTGGCAGTTTTGTTTAAGGTGTGTTTGTCGTGATAGCTAATTTTTTCAAAGCAACAAATTATTCTGTTCCGACTAAAAAGTATATTAACATAAATTTCGGTAGTTACATAATTAGCTAAATCCGTAGTATTTACTGCCTCGAAAAAATCAGCCAAGATGAAGAAGACGATTTTATCTTGTTTAAACGTAAAATATTAATATCGCTAAAAAAGTAGAAATTATATAGCATGGCCTTAAGATGCTCACAATTTACACTAGGTGTATAAGGACTGTGACAGATATACCAAATATTTAGAATTTCGCGTAAATATTTTTCCAAAGTCGTTAATATGTATTCCGTAACTACTTGGTTCTGGTGGTCTCAGAAATCATCAGTAACAAAAATTACAAAAATATCCACAAACTTCGAAACACTGTAAGCTCTTTGCGTTTCCTAACTATGGGCTACGTTTCCGCATACAAATAGAAAACAGCTAATCAAATGTTTCCGTCAGCAGTCGGCTACCGTTTACTGTGTTAAGTTGAAACTTTTCGGTACTCTGTGATATTCTTTCCATTTAATTGCTAACTAGACCGTACTTGAAACCATCTCTTAAATTGGGCAATCAAGAGATTTTCTCTGAGGAAAGAGAACTAAAAAAATTTACAATATTAAACCCGTTTATTTCAATAGTCCCAGCTATGGCTCGCGATCCATTGATGAAACAAGTAAATAAACATGTTGCAAATGTTTACGTCGCCATTGAGATATAGGCGAGTACAGTTTGGCACGCGGGCACTATTGGCTGCCTTGCAGAGGAGGCGTTGACCTCAACTGTCCCAGTTCACGATCAAGGAGGGAGGGGGGAGTGAACAAAAGGGCGGAAGGAAGACATTAAATTAGGTGGCTGTTACGTATCTGGCCCTCGACCAGTCCTGCTTGACAATGGCCTACCTGTCGCCCGGCCAAATCGTTACGCGGACTTGAAGAAACAGCTCGGAAAATTGGCAACAGTGAGCTCATTCACTGATCATGGAAGGTTCAGCTTTCGAATTACGCAAACCGATTTCGTGCTCATAGTGGTTAGAAACGTTTTTCTCTTTGAGCATGCGTGTTATTTGTCAAAGTCTTAAAAGATAATTACCTCCTACTAAAAAAATAAATAAATAAATAAATAAATAAAGCCCACTGCGGAAGGATACCAGTGATTGAGATAATTCAAACTCGCGAACAATCAGCAATGCCAACTAACATTATATGAGTTACACATATTCCTTGTAAAATCACTACCCTATTATAATCGAGGTTGTAGTATCGTTAAAAGTGAATTTCTAGGCGTTGTATCGATGTTACAGAGTTATCAAATCGAGGAGCAATCATATATCATGTTGTACTCGAAGGACTGAAAAAGGTTACTATTTGACTTTGTCGTTTACAAAAAAAAAGTATTTTCTATGTGCGATAATAAATCCGCAAAGGGAATCAATAGATGGAAATTGTGAGACTTTCATATAAGAAACTACAAAACACAAAAACGAATATTCAACACACTGCTAAATATGGTATTTATTTTAGTTACTGACTTCCGCAAACAGGTGTAAATGTTTGTAAGTAAACTACGAACCTATCTTGCTTCAGAACCACCTTCAAAACATTGCACATGTGGCACGTGCGCTATAATTGAAATTGACTTGCTAATGAATTCTCCCGAGCCAGAGTGTACAATTCTATTCGTTAGCTTTGTTCAGCAAAGTTCTATGAAATGTACTGCGGCAGAAGAAAACTGCTAGGCCTAAAAATATTCGTGGCTGAGATCTATGAACTTATGAACATTCTCGACTTGTAGCATTAGTGTAGTTGTGCGCGTAAAGAATGCAACACACACAAACACTGCCGACTAAGTAACAAAATATTTCCCTAAATCAGGTGCGTAGGTACCTGTGAAATTCAAATTACTTTCTTGCAGAATACAAGACTACGAGTTGTAATACTTTTGTTCTGCGTCTCCTATTGGTATTTTACATCATAAGTTTACGTGACGAACACTTCGGACAGATAAATTATAGTTCCTTGGTTGAGAGATCAATTTCCTGTTATCCAGCCTCACACGTAAACGTCATGACACGAATGATCGTAGCCACATAAAAACATCACATATTTTCCTCAGGTAAAAATAAAGAATTGAAGTCTAGTTATAGACCAAATAGTAACACAAATTATCCTGCTCTTTACAAGTATGGTGTATATATGGACAAGTAAAACGAAGACATGTAACGTTGAACGTAAATCTCTGTGCAGCTGTCTCTGATTCCCTCGATGTCGACGGGAGTAAATCGTAATAATATTTAAAAATAAAACTTTAGTTGCATTAGGCAAACAAATCCTAAAATATGAATATAATTCATAATATAATAACAAATTCGCAATTTTTTCTTGTAATCTAAAAACGGGGGAAAATTAAATAATCCAATAATGCCAAGTGAGGTGACTTTGTGACAGCATTGATGACGTTGTGCCATTCAGAGTCTTCAATTTGTAGGTAAATTCAGTTAAAGATGAGTAACAATTAAATAATACAAATTATATATTTAAACCAGCAATTTAAATTTTTAAATTATCTACTAAACAACTACAAAATAAACATTGTAAGTGGCACAAAGTTACCTGCAGTTGTCAGAAAGTCACCTCGCTTGACGGTAACGTGACTGATGAGCAGCCTTAACAAAAATATTTCGGCATTCAGAGATTACTTTCCTCAACAATATCACTCCAAGACAAATGATTTGTTTGCCTAATGTAACTAAAATTTAAATTTAATTTTATTGGGCTTTGCTACCGTCGGCGTCGAGGACGTTAGAGACGGTTACACAGAACTTGATACAGGGACAGGAACTGGGAGAGGAATCGGCCATGGCCTTTGTTAAAGAACCATCCCAGCATCGCCTGGTGCTATTTCAGTAAACCATGGAAAACCGAAATCAGGATGACTGGCGCCAGCAATCGAGCACGGATCGTCCCGAATGCGAGTCCAACGTTTTACAGAATTTAGATTGTAGATTATAACACAAGCAACTATTCTTTTAACGGAAATCTTCGAGACATCATTATATCCTGGAAATACAGCCGCCCACCTATCTGAGCTGTAAATAACAGCGAAATATTGATTTATGATATTTTGGTCAGAACTTAACATCTAGGTCTTATAGCGCTAAGGTGAGGAATGACAAGATGTATGGAGCAGCGCCGATATGAAAGGGCGGGGAAAATGGGAGATTTCCGAAGAAAACTCACCAACCAGCGGCTTCGTCCGGCACGAGTCACGCATGCAAGAATATGGGGAGGAGCCCCGCTGGGAATTTAACCCAGATCGCCTTTGTGGGAGGCGAGTCTTCTAACCGCGGTCCCAATACGAAATATGTTATTTGTCCATTTATCACATTTTTTTTTGCATCTGCCATCAGAAATAAGCCCTTTTCTTGCTACCTATAAATAAAGTCTTGTCGGTACTAACTTCCGCGTAATAAATCTGGAAAACAGCTCACGAAAAATTTAGAGCCAACTTTTAATGAAGGCGGTGCAGCCTTCCATGTCTTTCTTGTGAGCAGAGCACAATGCTTCCCGCGCCGTAAAACTTGATAAGGCTTTAATGTAACGTCTTCAGTTGACGTCGCCTGTCAAGATGAGACGTTCCGCATTTTTCTCCGCTGGGTGGAAGTTAATTTTCAGGGAGCCGTCGACTCTTTATCTCGCTATGCCGCATACCGCAGCGCGCGGAGCGATAATAACCCGCCTGGAGGTGACTTATTTTACACCGCAGACAGCTCCCCCGCACCCAATCTCGTAGCTGCAGACCCGGAAATTACGTTACTTCATTTGAGGAGACGTTAGATTTTCGACTCCTATACATGTGCACCACTTCCACGATTGGGACACTCTTTATGAATCTCTTCACTAAGGTCACAGTAGACCGCAGTTTTCATCACAGCTTTTTTTATTTTTATATTTGTATCATATATTTGTTTTCTTACTGAAATAAAAACAACTAAAAATTCAAGAACTTTTTCAAAATTCAAGCCTTTATTAATTTGTGCTTTTATAGGAGACCTTGTGGCCTACAACATTGTTATACAGTGGTAAATCATTTAATTTTAGTGTCGTACTTATAACCGTCACAGGAAAAATTGTACTTCTACAAGCAAAAGCTGTGAAAGATAAAAACAATTTCATATTGGCAAAATTTAGTCACAATCCATACCTAAAAAAAACTGGTACAAATATAAAAATAATAACACGATGATGAAATTTACTAATCTACAGTTCCTTTAAAAACTCCGGACCAATAGCAAACATGTATGAAAACACGCACTGACTACCGTACTACCTTGTCGAACGTACAGCTGGCCACTCACAGGAGAAGTAGCCAATGAGGAAGTAGCTGAGGAGACAGTGTAGAGTCTAGCCGCCAGATCGCTGAACCCACGAAATTTCCTGGCATCTACTTATGACTAGGGAATGCCAAATTCTCGCTATTTCCTACCATGGTTGGAGTCACGTTTCATGTCTCCCGTTGAAAACGTCGTGTACTGACGCTGAGATTGCTTATGTCTAATAACGAAAAGTTTCACGATAGAGAGTGCAACCTTGTGTAAAGTGGCCATACACGTACATGACATCACGTAAAGGCTTGTGGACACTGGAATCACAGACTGTGTTCTGTTATATACAGTACGGTGAAGTCTAGACTAATAACGCGTAGTTTTGCATGATATGAGATAATTCCGCTCTTGGCGCAATGACTTGAGCATTCACTTCTCTCCAAGGCGACCCAAGTTCAATTCCCGGCGGGATCAGTCCCGGATTTTCAGATGCGCGGGAATCGTGCCGGACGATGTTTTCTCGGGGATCTCCCGTTTCTCCCGTGCCATCATTCTGGCGCTTCACCATACTCACATCAGGTCATCCTTCACCATGCGTGAGAGGCTCAAAAGCGACGGAGTAGTAAGGTCGACCTTGAAGCACGCATCAAATGCCGCGTCGCCTCAACGAGCCAAGCCCTGAACAAGCGTGAAAAGTTCCCGTCGAACGGTTTTTACTATGGGATACTAAGCGGTGACCATATCATTTTATTGGTGGAAAGTCTGCAACTAAGTCCAGTGCAGGTCGCAATCTGAGTTTCACGTACATCCGGTTAGCATATTTTAAAGTACGGAAGTCTGAAAATGCCGTTTTTAGCCATGTTGGAGGGCTTAGAAACAGTGTTTTTAAAGAGTATGGCGTCTTAACAATGAGGTTTCGACGTTGTCTGAAGTGTCTTTTCTTTTCATACGTTAGCACAATGGGCACACATGGAATACTTTCGCAGAAAACCCCTGTTTACGAACACATTGCAACGCATTTGAAGCGTGTGGTAGGCGGCCGCCTTGAGGACTGACACAAAAATCTCTTCACTTCAAGTCCTGGTACTCAACAGTATTTGAGTTAAGGTGGTCGTCTGCCCAGGCCGTCGAGTGGTGCGCATAGATTCAACAGATTGGAGCTTATTTGAAAACTTCTTAACGTACGTCAGTGATTCCTACTTGGGAACAGCATTCAAAAGTCTTCTCGTGCTCTTAAAATTGTATTTTCTCGTTGCCGAACATGGGCGTTTTACTGTCGTTTATAGGTATTAACATCACGGTGCAAAGTTTTTAAAAGGGTATGTACCTGACCAGTACACCTTTCCTTTCACTATTACGTCACTGAGCGATAGAGTTATCAGTGGGTTTCGCACAGAGGCGAGCTATCGGCGATAAAACCTGCACGTCAGTCCAGTGACTAGCGCTGAAGAGTCTAGTACGAGGAGTGATGCTCGTGTTATGTCGCTCTTAACGCCTTTTACTTCTAATTCAGTCGAAATCCCCACAGTCAGTAGAGCATCAACAATATTCAAAATTCCTAACTAATCAAACATTAACTTCACATCATCACTCATCAAAAATACACGTTAAGTGTCATGTTTCATGACGTGAAGCGGTATGCAGTGTATGTTGTTTTGTTTCTTTTCTATTTTATAGTTTTTTACATGTTTTATGTTATAGTGATTATGTTAACTGCTTAAGGTCACGCTCTTTAGTTTCTGCTGTTTTTGCGATAATTATGTTTTAAACTTAAACGAGAGCAGATATAAAAAATCTGTCTGGCAGTTTTGTTTGGAATGGTTCTTTCCTCCATAGCAATTTATTTTCAAAGCATGAAATTAAACGGTTCCGACTAAAATGTCAGTTAACCAGGATTTCGTTTATTACACAATTAGCCAAAACCGTACTATTTACCGCCTTGAAAAATTCAGCCAATAAGGTGAAGACGATTTTAAACGAAACTACCTGACAGATTTTTTTATATCTGCCCTTAGGCGTAAATATAAATAACACTAGGAAAGTAGAAACTGGAGAGTATGGCCTTGATTATACATTGATTTCACATAATCAGTTCATAACTTTGTAGCATAAGCTTGGTACTTAATTCGTTTGACTTTGTTTATTTTTATAGAGGAAAAAAAGGAGGAATGAAGAAAATGAAAAGCAAGGCCATGGGTCGCCGGGTTGCATCCTCCATGTGGTTCCCCGCGGGCAGAAAGTCCATGAGGAGCTTGCTACCACTCACAGTCGGAGAAGTAGGGAGAAGTAAACTTGACCAAACTATAAGAAAAACTACGAGTCTAAATTAACTGAAACATGGGCTCTTCTGTGCTCGTAAGAGGAACTCTTCTTTGTCTGCACAGGAATGGCTACCTTTCCGTCAGAGCTGTGTGAATTCGAGGGGAGGGGAAGTAAGATTCTGACGAGCTCGGGAGAGAAGCCAAGGAGGATTCTCCTTGCGAGAATCCAACCCGTTGACTCGTGGAGCTATGAGCGATACTGGAGCGATGGGTTATGGCTTTTCGTTCCTGTTCCGGGGTGCACATCTCAAAGCAAGAAAGGATAACAGTAACCAATTTTATTTAATTAATTTCAGTAACTAATTCAACTTTATTATCATCATCATTGGCACTACTAAACATAATTTATAATCTCCGAGCGAGCGAATGGCTGCTCTCCCGAGCTGGGACCTCCATGATTCACAAGTCCTCAAATAAAATAGTAAAGTGGAACACAAACAAAAAAAATTTAACCTGTCTGGCATCTTCTACTAGCTGTACGATTTTTTCTAGAGAGTGGAATTTATTTATTTACTTTAAAGTACAGTAACTTTATTATTTTTTGTACTATTAGGTTTTTATTTTATCACTTATTTCAATTTTTTAAATACTTTAAGTGTCCTGTTTTATCTTCATGTCTGGAACTTCCGCTAAATTTCAACTGCTGTCCCTTGCCTACTATCTCTGTCCCTGCGCGCTGGGTGATTTCCCTTAGTACTTGGGAATTTTTTTCCAAAAATACAACAAATCAGTCCTCACCCTTGTTCTAAAAATGCTTCATGTCGTCTGAAACCACTCATAATCCCAACCGATTTTTTCCCATGTGTCTGTTTTCAAACACAATTCAATGCTCGACGTCATTAAAATCAACAATGCAATACTTAACTAAAACAGTAAGTAATTCAGACACCAGTGACTACCTTTTGTACACGTTTAAAAAATAACTTCAGTTTTTATAGTTTTTATAACTGTATACAAGTATGGATAGTAACACAATTACAATTTATTCAACTGTTAAGTTCATTACACTAACAAGAACATTCTTATTAATTAATTAAAAACTATTTTACTGTATAATATTTACAATAACACAATAACGATGTAAACAATTGTTACCACACTATCAATAACAATGTTTTGGTACGGGCGAGAATTCAAGTTTAAAAAGTAGGGTTGAACGTATTTATTATTATCATTATCAGTATTATTATTTCGATTTCCCACCGGTACAATAATTTTACAATTTTCTTACGAATTCACTCGAAACCAACAAAGCGATAACATACTCATTCTGTACGCAAGTAATGAAAAATAAAAATCAAGTAACAAAAGTAAATACATAATAAATGGATCTGTTTAACATCAGTATTTTTTCCACTAGTATTTCAAAATTAGCTTTTATAACTAATTAAAAAGTTGAACTTATACGGTGATGACCAAATCACTAACGGTACCAGCTATTTAATTTAATTTTAGTTTTGTTCTGTACGTAACGCGCAAAATATGTGTTCCAGGTCACAAAACTACATCAAGAATTCAGTCGTATATCTGCCATATTACAGCCGCTCAATATTTCTAAATTTCACTTGCTAAGAGAAGTCTCGCCTGACATTTATTATCCGCTGGAGACTATATAAAAAGGAAAGCAATATCAGCGACCCAGGTACGGCGATCAAGAATAATGCAATCTTTATGCGCGAACCACAAAATCAACGCGCAGTGTATTCATAATAATATAACTTTTCTGAAAGAATTTAGCAGGGGACCTATGTAATTTTATTTCTAGGAAGTATGATGTAAAGTCAAGCGAAAGATTTTATATTTCTGTTTAATGAATCAGGTTGGTTATAACCCAGGAACAGAATAAACTGGATACGTTTTCAAAGTAATTTTGAGGTGCCCCGAAACGTTTCTAATAGCACAGTTTGAAGTATGTTCTGCTAATTATAAAACGTATTGGAAATGCAATTGGCAGTTTCGTGTAAAGAATTATACGCTTGGTACGCTGAAACTACGTTCATTAAAGAACCCTGAAAATAAAACCAGCAAAATGTTACTTCTTCTTGTCATATTTAAACATTTAAAATACCGTATAGGAGTTTTAAGTATCATCAGTGGCGTGTGGTGAGCAGTTGCAAGATTAGCTGGTGTTTGCTCAATGCTGTGCAATACCAGTACACACGGCAGGAACCGGTAACAACCATGCAACTGGGTCTAACTGAACGTGGGCCGCGGTGGCCGAGAGGTCAGACCTCTCGCCTCCCACCAAGGCGATCCGGGTTCGATTCCCGGATTTTACATGTGGGAATCGTGCCGGACGATGCCGCTGGTCGGCGGGTTTTCTCGGGGATCTCCCGTTTCCCCCGCCCGTTCATTCCGGCACTGCTCCATACTCACCTCATGTTACCCCTCACCAGCGCTAAAGACCTCGATGTTAAGCGCTGACCAAAACATCTCACTCACTCTAACTGAACGTAATGCGGCCACTCACCACTTAACTATAAGTCACCAATTATACACATGGTACGACGCCTGCTACATAACTGTGGCTGAGATGCTGAAGCGTATACCAGGAAGTAAACAGGTAGAGTTCAGAACAAACTAGATTACCTCACAACACCTTCACCTCACGTCATTGAGTACTATAGTGACATACTGCGTATACTGATCTTTCCATGCAACGTAAAAAAAATATATATATATATAATCGTTGAAAGTGTCGAGGCGAACGCCAGTTCAAAGTAATTGAGCTAAAAAATTGCCAAACGCATAATTATGTAATAAATAAGAAACATAAAATTTAATATCAACATTATTATTCTCCGTTTACTGAACATTTAATAATAAAAATACTCGGAAAAATTCTGTACCGAAATAAGCACATAATCGTATAATGTAATGCTTGTGTGAAACTGCTTGGCCCATAGTTCCCCCTTAAGTCTTCAGTTACAATATGTTCTTAGCAAACAGCATTATCTAGGATTGTTGTTTGGTAGTTTTCTCATACTGTTTTTAAAAACGTACATATTTCAATTGTGGTTTTCTGCGTTTATTTATCTTTCGCACAATGTCTTAAAATGTTTTTTTTTTTTTTTTTTTATGTAGCGTGTTAGGAGTTTTCTGAAAGTACGGAGTACCAGAGTACGGATGTGGCATGTTTTCTCCTGGTAGGAGCGGGGAGGCCGCTGTATCATTCAGCAGCGTAGTAAGATCGGTGCAGGACGGCAACACAGCCAGAGCCTCTCAAACCCCCAGCTCCCTCATCTCATCATGCGAGCTGAAACATTCGCTCTTGCTTCTCCCTGGGACGAGAAGAAACGACTTGCGGTCATCGCCAAGTATTCTGTTCAAATACAGTCCTTGGCAAACGTAACAGCTGCAATGCGTTCTCGCTTTTGAGAGTCAGAGGCACAGGAAGGAGCACAAAGAACGTGTAACGCTTGCATTAAGGTGCCGAAATAGAATAATCAAGACACTCCTATAGCAGAAACACTTTGTTAGATCACTACAAGGAAGATTTTACTGTGTGTTTGTAAGTTACGGTGCAGCTTTTGTCTAAGGTTATGTTTTTACAAAATAAGAAATCTTGTTAATGTATTCGGAAATCTTAAAAGATTTAGTAAGCAGAATTAAGAGTTACGTGGATAAATGGGAGATGTTTAATAAAAACTCTCTAAATCTAATTTTCTCATATGTCAACAAAGAACAGTCATCTTAGATTGGAGGGGAAGAAAGTTTTTTAGTTGTTACTAGAGACAGGAAAAATTCGCGGGATCACTGACCTGTAGGCTAGCTTCCAAGAATATTTGTGAAATAATGCAGACAGCAGCTGTTTATTAGCTGCTCGCTGACACAGTGACATGGGTCTGTATTCAGCTACAGTTCTATTATTGGCTCATCTACTTCCAGGAAGTGTCGAGTAAGTCAACGCCCAATTATGGACGTGATACAGACCTATAGTTACTGGAACTCTAGCTTACGCCTAAAAGAAAACACGAAATATTCAGGTCTCTAGTTATTATACATTAATATATTATACCATGCTTATAATTTCTGATTCGATAGTTTCACTGTAAATACGTTGCCCAAACAGACGTGAGATTTCAGACATGGCATTCGGTACGTTTTCAGCTCCGCGACTTATAAATGCCTATGTTGTGACCCAGGAGAAAGTAAACATAACAGGCACAGAGTACAAGTTAGACGCGCTCATGTGGCAATGAGGATCCTGATTTTCGACTGCTAATGCACTGAAAGAAAAAAATTCCCTGCAAAATTATTTTTGTGGTAAACACTAAATTATTTAGTGGTGAATACACAATTTTGTGGAGACCACAAACAATTTTTGTGGTCGCTACAGTAATTATTTTGCAGGATGAATACCAACAAAATATTTTGTGCCTAAAACATTTTTTTTCCGTGTGTAGACAGTTTAGTTGTCGTGTTGTGTCAACAGCAAGAATACCAGAAATTTCGCAGTTCAACGACCTGCCGACTGGACTCCACAGTCCTGTGTATATATACTCTGTCCTCAGCTAATTGTTCATAGGCTGTTACTCCAGTTGTACTTATGGCACGGTAACGCGGGAGTCCGTGAGTGTTCTCATGCAGGTCTGCTTTTGGTTCACAGTCATCAAGTAAATATCACTAACAGTGACCCAATCGCGAAAGTAATGAACGTGTGCAAGAGTTTTAAATCAAACGTCTTCTCAACTGAATTCGAGAAATTTCCCCGGTGATTAGTAATCGAGTACTGCTGTTGTTAAAAGGGCGCAGTAGATATACAAACGCTGAAAACATCAATTTATTTCTACCAATATAGATAAAATACTTAATGACAAGCCTAGATAATGGTATTTACAAACATTATGAGTAAATATTAATTCAGTTCCGGCGTCAGAGATTGCGCCTCAAAAGTTCGCAACACCGGAAACAATTTTGTTTAAAACGTTTACTGAAACTATAGTCTAGGATTGCCATTGTTTACTTTTCGTAAATTGGCTTCAAGAAACCTACAGTTTTAGATTAATGTTTTAGCGTTGACTTATGTACCACGCCCTCTTAACGTTCCTGTTCCGTTGGCCGGTCACTAAAGTACGGGAGAGGACGTGTTCATGCGGGCCACTACATTACGGGAGGCACCCACCACACGTCCCCAGTGAGTTGCCGTGAGTTCGCACGTTTATACGAAACTATTCCACACGTGCCCATTATACCAACGAACTTCGGACAAGGACGGCGTGTCATTGATAAAGACACCATGCTCATCAGAATCAATGGTTCTAAGCCTTATCAAACATTACTAAAACCGACCTTTTCCTACTGTCGTACTTCAAATCTACTAATCTGACTTATGCGAAACTCAGGCACAAACTTGCATTGAACTTTGCTACAGAATTTCTATCAATATAATTAGGCCTATATGGTTACCAGTCATATAGTAAAAAACGGATCGACGGGAATCTTGCAGGTTAGTTATGGGTTTTGCTCGTAATGGTGATACGTCATTTGATGCGTTTCAAGGTCGCCCTTATAGCTCTGTCACGTCTGAGCCTCTAACTCTGTAGATTTAAGAGTGGCAGGGACGCTAGGTAGCTCGCCTCCCAAGGCGATACGAGTTCAAAAGGTCCCTAGTTATTCACCATCCTCAACCATCCACGTCGGAGGAACAATACAATAAATATTGCATTGGGAGGTTAGGGTACCCGAGGACTAGGGTAACACAGGCCTAACTTCAGACTTGCAAATGGGCGCCGGTAGGCATCTTGTTACCTCAGTGGATGACATGAGACGAGATCCTACAATGGAGAGGCGCTGAAATAAATGGATGGAGGAAACGGAAGTTCCATAAGAAAACCCGCCGGACAGCAGCATCGTCTGGTATGTTACCCACGTTCGAAAATGGGGACTAACCCGACCGGAAATCCAACACGACCCCAGGGCATCGTACCCCGAATGCAGACTTCTGACTGGTGTCCGACACTGGTAAATATGTGATATTATACGAACAATTAAATGTCGGTTCCCCCTTTCGAGTCTTGTATATATTTTTTACTGTGTAAAATGGTAATTATTATTTATTTCTGTACTTTATTTATCACTGTGACATACGTAACAGTTCAAATGTTACGTTTTATATGTACCATAACCGTAGTTTATCGCGCAAATAGAAACACATGCTACTGAATAAACATGAAAAAACGTATAAATCTTTTTTGGGAAACATTACAAAAATATGCATAATATATCATTTTAATAAACAATGGTGTCCATGTCAAACAACCCTAATTTCAAAATAAAATTAAAAACACAGAACCCTGTGCTTTGTTGCGCTATGTGAAGGAACACAGAATGTTTGCATTGCTTATTTTTAACGGTAAGTTCTATATATTATGTGTAACGATTGTTACATAACTAAACACACACTTGTATATTCATATATTCATTTATTTATTAATCACAAATATACAGCTGAGACTCATGCCTTTAAAGAATATTTTAACGTTGTTATTAAATATTTTTAAGTGAACACAAGAATACCACGGGACAACTAATAACATGCCGTGAACTATTACATATGAGTACACATATATACTGACACGTTCACACGCTCACAAATGCCGTGTAAAGTGGGTTCATACACAGGAAAATGTTGCAGGTATTTTTAGGGCACTGTAAGGCTCGGCGCCGACTTTCTGGTTTCATTGAAGGTATCAGATCTCTGCCTGGCCGATGAAACCAACACGCATGGTGTGCGTGTGTTGCGAAAGTGTGCGGCGACTTGCTTCTCACAAAGGCAGACTGCGAGCACGCACGGAGTTAACTATTTCTAGTTAATCACCTCTCCCTACCTCTGCCCTCTCACCCTCTCTCCAACGTGCTAGCTAACGGCGACAATGCGTCTCGACTTGCACGATCCCCCAAGCACAGACAAACACACCAGTCTCCAGTGTCCACTCGTGAAACTTGCGTCAAGCTGCATCATCGTCCTTCGTCGGGTGAGACTTCTATCTCAGCTGGAAGAGTGAGACGATTTATTTTTATTTTTGTTTGTCGTGAAACACTCCGGGCATTATTAGTAGCCTCTGGGTAGGTCCACTAACATGCCTAAATGCATTCTTAAATGCCGAGATGAAATTCGCTAAAACAATGGTTAAAATATCCCTTCTAAATTTGAGGACTAAGACAGGACAGGCATTTCTGTTTGCATTCTATTTATGCATCCATACTTTAACTCACATTTAGATATTATAATGACCATGCTAGAAAATTAACCAGACCAAGTTTCCAGCATAAAAATGTTACATTATTACAGTACCAACTGTGGCTAATGAAAATAAGGGTCGAGTACACCTGTTACATTCCGGTTGTCCCTCTTGTAAATCGCACACCGACGTCATTTGTTGACCCCTGTGGTATCGTAATATATTCAGTTTCCTGGTGAACATCTCGCAGTTGCTAGTGCAGTTTCTTCCTATCAGTACCGCTTGGTGTAGACACGTAGATATTAAGTAGCACAGCATAACTTGTTCCACAGAGACAATAGTATCTTCCCTTTGGCAAATTTAAACTTCAGCATTCGTTCTATTACTAATAACGTTTTAGCATTGACGTCCCTCAAGGTGATAAGACTTTTGAAAGAAAGTTTAACCTCAAGACAACTTAAACTTCCTGCCACCAATTTATTTTCAACCGAATGGTTGTAATATTAACTCGTCTTATTTGAAAAACTATAGCAGTTTGGACGGCAAATGTACTCAACTCTCAAATACGTACTTAAATTTAGATGTTCCTGGATGGTCGTGACGAATAGCCCCTTCTTCGGTAGAAAGATTTTAGAGTGGAGTGGGGTGTTGCAAGGTCAACTGTCCTTTGCGACGTCTTAACAAATCTGAGAGTGACCTATTAAAAGTGGCATCACACTCGTGCCTCGCCATTACCGATAGCCCACTCTCAGATTTGTACAGACTTCGCCAAATACAGCTTAACTTGCAACATACCCACGCCACGCCACTGGATTTCTAACGAGGATCTCCACTGCCGTGATTTCCCCGTCGCCCCTCCGGGTCTAGGCGTCGTGTCTCCTGAATATTCGAGTAGAAGTAGAGGTTATGGAATATCGTGAAAATGTTTTGTGCCAACCTACCCTTGAAAACACTGTAGTTTCTTGTGGCATGCATGAGTGTGTGATATACGCCTGATACAACGTAGCGGTCTGCAGACCAATAATATACATAACATATTAGAACATCGGGATTCTTATAGGCTCAGTCAAATAGGGGAACAGCTCTACGTACAAGCGAAAGCCAGTAATCTTTTCATAACCTGAACGTTCGTTGAAACCCAGCAAACAGTCACGTTTTCCCGCGATAAACCATCGTCTCTAAGTAGAAGACATTCGTCCAGTTAAATACTGTCGTATTCTTCTGTAGAATCGTCCGTTGCCATGGCCAATTTGGGTCCCTCCATAGATAATCTGCTCGAATAAAATACAACAGCTCAATCGACCAGTTAAACTCTGATTATACTATTTATCGAACACTCGCGTCTATCCACTTTGGTGTCATGACAATCACTGCTAGCTGTTTCGTAGCTGGGCAAAGACTCCAATTTTTGTTGTAAACAAGCTAAGAATATATACCCATCAGGAGCAATGCCGACTAGTCTGATTGGCTGCACTGCCTGCCACAGAAAGAAGTCTGAGTTTATACTCTCGTAAAAAAATAACGAAGACCTCCCAAAATGTATTGGTTCACAAAAAGTTCACCCTCGCTTAGTAACTTAAAAATGCAGATTAACACGATGCTCTTGTAAGTTCCAAGTTCAAAGCTGTACTCGGAATTCCAATGGCTTTACTACTTTGCCTGGTATGATCAAAAACGTCTCTCTAAACATTGTCTCAGAACACTTTGGAACGAGTATATCGAGGCTCACTGATGGCGCGTAGTCGCTAAATGTTTACAAAGTTCAGCTGGTCTTCCTCATAGTTGGGCATTCTCAACTTGCGTCTTAACAATTCCTTAACGTCCCAACAATAACATAGGCCTACAGTATCTGTTTGTTATTTAACTGATCTGCAAGTGAACCCTAGTGATCACATTGTTTAACGACAGACTAAGCTATGTTAATACATATTTGGCAGATATCTGTCTCCGAAAACCCCACTTTCGTAACTTTCAACTTTACATACACTGGGTATATAAAGTCCTTAAAAATTAATGCGTAAAAACGCATTTTGTGTTATGCTCACCCAATATAAGTACAACACAATACTATTATAACATTACATTTTTGTTCATTTTGTAAAATTTTCTTATTTTCTAAATCTTATAATACTGTAAAGATGGTTATACGCCATTTTACACTATGACAGTGAACTGGGAGAGGAATTGAACATGATATATGTTAAATAACCATCCGAACATTAACTTAGAACGAATTCGAAAAACCATGGGTAACTTAAATCATGATGACCGGATCCGGAAATCAAACTCGGGACTTCCCGAATACAAGTCCAACGTGTTGCCGTTTCGCCACCTCGCCAGGTGAGACGATGAGATAATGATTCAAGACCAGCTCCCGTCACAGAGGACACGGGTGAAATTGTGGATCCACCTTGTGAAACGCATAACTGAACAGGAAAATGTGAAAGTATATGACAATTTTACTTACTCAATCTTTCCGGGTAAATGCCGTTGATAGGTTGGTTTTACCAGAGATTAGACATTTCCTCCCCGCTGATAACCTCACTGTTAAGCGCTGAAAAAAATTCTTTCACTTACGCTTGTGTATTCATGCACAGTGTAACCTCCGCAAAACGTTGCCAAGGTTCGACGAGATAACATTCTGTGCAGTTGTCAGTGCATCATGTTCGAGATAACAGAATGCAAGTTATTGGAGCTTATGTGGTGGTTGAATCCGTAACCGAGATAACGAGTTTTTCGGTATATTACGGCAGCCAAGATTATGACCACATTGAGAATGACTGAGAAAACCACACCTGAGAAACACCAACGTGGACGGTAAATGGTCAAAGTAATCATACACTGCGTATGATAGTGACGAAAAATATAAAGGTTACATATGATAAAGCCATTGCTACGTCAAACTCATAAACCCTTTTAGCAGCAAAACAGAAAGAAGTGAAATCTACTAGCAGAGTATTTCTGGACCAACTCGTCAGTGATCAAAATACCACAAAGAGAAATGAGCGGTGCCAACGTCATAAAGTCTGGACTACGGAGCAATTAAAGACGGTCATTTGGTCGTATGAGTCAGCATTGAAAAATATTTGGTCACCACCACACAATATTTTGTCATTAAGGACCTCACCAAATGTTTTTTGTGGTGATCACCAACGAAGTTTGCTATCCTCAGTAATTTTTTTTTTGCAGTGACAACAAAAAATGTTGCCAGCACCACAAAAAAATTTGGTTCATATAAATGTAATAGTTTGTGTTCACCAGAAAACTTTTTTTTTCTGTGCGGCTTCATGCTTTTCCCGAAGTCTGGACGAGTCTAATTCTTGAAAATGTTGTCCAAAGTTTATGATCTAGATTGTTTGCTGCAAGAGTGAAACGGGCTGGAGGTTCGGTCATAATATTGGCAGTCAAATCGTGGTGCTTTATCGGAACCTTCATTACCCTGCAATTTCGAGTAACTTCTAAAATTACGTGATTGTTTTGTGCTACAATTTATATCTGATGCTGCAAACTTTTTATCCGAATGGTGATACAATTTACCAAAACGTTGAAGCCACAGTTGACAATCTTATATCATCCAGAACTGCAGAACTGTTTTTTAAGCATGATATAAATTTGCTCATCTTACATGGATACTCAATATTACGTATCATTTGTTACTTGTTTTAGAAATTGAACTGCAAGTGTGCTTTCAAAACCCATTATTCTTAACGGAACTTGCTATTAAAATGGTACAACTTTCTCTTGCAGACCATGCAGTGAATCAATAATATATTTCCGATTCAAGTTAGGGAACATTACCTTTCATTTAACACGTAAATTTACTTATTTTGAGGGGGATGAGTACCCATCAATTTGGAATAATAGAACTTTTTATTTATTTACTTATAGTCATCCACCTTATGTGTTTGTGACTTGTCATATACATTTTGACATAATTTTGTACAACCATAATATTACTATTAACCTAGTACAATTTCGAACTCTTTATACAAACACTATAAAATGATATTACAATCAATTTAGTACAATTTTGCACTAGTTTCTACAAACACAATAATACAATCACTTAAATACTATTTTGCACTATTCGGTACAAATACAATATTACAGTTACTTTAATATACATTTTGATTAACAATAGGCCTAATAAAGTTATATATTCTAAGCCATATAACACACACGCTTTCATTGTGATAAATACATCTGATACCAGACATAGTTTTTATACAGATAAAATTTTAGAGAATAAACTCTTGTAATCAACTAAGATAATATGGCCAACAATTTTTCTATAACGTTTTATGCTTCGACAAGGCACATAGGCCCTACGTGGTTTCTTACATTGTACACAGTTGGCATTGCTTGACTGCTGTTGCTTATACTGCACCTGTGACCATCCGTAGAAAAAAATATTTTTTTTCCTCTGGAAGGCTGCTAGTCAAAAACTAAAAAAGGTTGTGAAGGTGTGACAATTTGGTAACGCTTAAGACGGCAGTATCTGTGCCATGTCAGTCGGGTAATTTTAATAAATCTCGCATGTAAGTAACATAGAAAATTGAAGAATTCGTAGACGGCAGGTACTGATCGCCTTTAACAGTTCAAGAGTTTCTTACATTGTGAGAGGTGATGTGACTTGTCTTTACTTATTTTTCTCTGGAATGCATATTTATTTAATACTGTAGTTTAACCTAAAAAATACATTACTATTCATACGGCGTATATAGTTAGTACCTTGGTCAGTTCTTGCGTCTGCTATTGCATGTTCCCAATAATTCTCTTCCTCTCCGCTTTTGACACATTCACCAGAGACAAAGCGAACACGGAAACTGGAAACTCGTGTCCTTGCACAGAAGCATTGTTGATTGCTCTGCACTGAGCCATGAAACAAGCCTTTCCAACCAACAATAATATTGCAGGTGTATGAACGGCAGTTCGTTATGATGTAAGCAATGAACACATATTTTATCGGTACATACCCGCTGGCCTTAGGCGTTGCGAGTAAAACCCATCCCCCAGACTATAAAACGAAAACTAAACGGTGCTTGCATCCGAATATCCTGCACGTTTATGTTCCGTATATGAATTTATTGTACAGTAAAATATGTGTATACAAACAAATCAACTCTTTTATTTTACAGTAGCCGTAATATACTGTATTTCACAGTTCAGTAGTGTACTAGGTTTATGGACGACTTGAAAAGAGGCGGAGTTTCAGTCAGGTGTGGGAAACAATTCCTATCTCCATGGATACCGCAGCCGAACATAACCTTCATTTAGCCGTTTGGCTTCGCATATCCCGGATGAGACGTACGTCAAGAAAATTGATTGTTGGTTTGGAATTCGTCGCTTTTTCAGGTATGTATTTGCGTATCTTAACCATGAAATTGAAACTAATATTTTTACTCTTGCGTGCAAACCTATTGTTGCAATATTGCCTGGCAAGCCGGACAGCAAGACGTCCGAGCGGCAATCAGGTCAGCGTTGGGAAACCACGGAAGACAGCAACTCACCTCCCCCCCTCGTGGTTGCACAATATTGAGGACAAGCACGCCGATATAAGGCGCTGTTACCAAGCAAACGGGGTCTGTCTGTCTTCGGTCTGTCTGTCTGTCGGTCTGTC
>PNEQ01120281.1:0-69771 GCA_003012365.1 Medauroidea extradentata | reverse complement strand
CGGCTGGCCGATATTGTCGTGACTTGCCGTGGAGAATGCTTACACGGTAGAGAGGCCAATCTCTGTAAAGACGTAACACACGTAAATGACAACACATAAAAGTTCGTGGCCAACTGAATCGTAGATTATGCTCTGTTATGTATAGGGAAGTGAAGTTTAGTCTGCTACCAAATGATAACGCGATTTTTGCATGTCTCTAGTCATTACACAACGATTATGAAATTTAAAAAATCCAAACATAAAATTAATTTTCCTACTCATAAGTAAATATAGCATACATTCGAATTCAAAACGTGTGAAATCAACAGGTATTCAAACAGCAAAATCATTTCTATTATTTATAGAATACAGTAGCAAACATCTTTCAGTGGACAACAATTAAAATTTACTTCGGTGATTACTATAAAACTGTTGAATTTTTCATTACGATTTACTTCGGCAGTTTATGTTCACTGCAAATGATAGTCAGCGTAGCATAGCTTTACTTCTTGTTTGGTTAAGAATACGAATATTTTTCGTTGTGTTAAATCAACAAAAGGAAAAAACTAGGCCTACTTCAAATGCTTCTGCTGCCTGAAGAAATTATGCTCATCGGAGGCTCATAAGCGAAGGAGTGTTAAAAGCGGCCTTGACGCGTGCTTCAAATATCACTTCACCACTAAGAGCAAAGCACTGAACTATCAAGCAGGTTTTCACCGAACCGTCTTTGCAGCTTATCTTTAAGCGGTGACTTTGAAAATATCATGTTATTGATTACAGTTTGTAACAAAGTTGAGTACGGTATTGCATTTCACTGTCTCATGTAACTTATTCGGTAAGCATATTTTGATTAAAAATAGTTTTTTAATGTTGTTTTAAGTGTCAGCTTCAAATACCATTCCTGTCGCTTAGCAATAATACTAAATACTACTGTACCGAGCGAGGTGGCGCGACCGTAATACGTTGGATTCGTATTCTGGAGGACCCGAGTTCGATCCCCGGCTCCGGCCATCATTATTTCGGTTTTACATGGTTTCCTGACATATCTCCAGGCGAATGCTGGGATAGAAAGGCCATGGTCGACTCCTCTCCCAACTCCTGTCATACTCAGGGTACCAAGTTGTACGTCAACGTCTCTAATGATCCCACTGTCAACGAGACGTAGATATCAATTACCTGCCTACCTAAATGCTATCGCTAGAGATGATGGTATATTGTGAAAATATTTTGTACTAGCATACCCTTGAAAGCACTGCAATATCTTGTAATTTGACTGATTGGGTGATATACATTTGACATAACGTAGCTTTCTGCAGACCTATAGCCGGCATCATATATTACAATACCGGCATTCTTACTGGCTCAGTCAAATAGAGTAAAAGTTCCAAGTACAAGCCAATACTCTTTAGTTAAACCGAACGTTCGTTGAAACCCAGCAAACAGTCAAGTTTTTCCCACGGTAAACCACCCTCTCTAACTATAGTATGGCCATTCTAGGAAAGGACTTGGCTCTGCCCTGCAAAACCTTCCAGTAGCTAGCTACTTACCGCTGAGAAGTGAAACAATAGGTGGATGGTGTCGAGACGAGTATGAAAACGTCCAGGCACCTATTACTGTACGAAACAGGCGGCGTTGCCGCGACTCACTCTGATGCGACCCAAGGTGTAGTTTAATACATGGATCTACCTTCAGTCGTCACTGTTGTGTTGCATTACGTTTATCAATAACCGCCATTTAAATTTGTTCATAGAGAAAAACATATTCTTTTCCTTTATGTATTACTAAATTTCATTGTACAACCAATTGCATCATGCACGGAAAATAAATTATTACAGCGAAATTAATTTCTTTCATTGTTATGGTAATATATTTTTGCTTTTGGAGATTCGAATCAATGTTGTTCTTACAATTCTAAGACCTGCTGATGTTGCATACATTGCTAGCGAAACAGGTAACAAAGGTACATGATTTTGCTGCTATGCGCTTGAAATACTAGCGCACACGAGTTATTAATTCCTTGCGTTGCACCCGCAAAACCTTCCGTTTTCCGTTTTTACTACGTTCGGTCATTGTCTATTGTCACACTGCCTTTCAGACATGGCACTACGTGGAGTGTTACTGCTGGGCACGGCAACTCTGCACGTACCTGCCGTAAGCGACCGCGGTGGCCGAATGGTCACAATTTGCCTCCCACCAAGACGATCAGGGTTCGATTTCCGGCGGGGTCGGTCCCCGGATTTTCACATGTGGAAAACGTGCCGGAAGATGCCGTAGTTGGCGGGTTTTCTCGGGGTTTTCCATTCCCCCCCCCCGCCCTTTCGTTCCGGTACTGCTCCATACTCACCTCATGTCACCCTTACCAGCGTTAAAGACCTCGATGTTAAGCGCTGACCAAAATCTCTCTTATGTACTTGCCATCTCGCTTACCACCAAGTTTCCGTCGATAGGTTACTTCGCGCGACATGCTGTCTCTCTCTCTCTCTTCAATTGCTGAAGTCCGTTCCTAGGCCGGCCTGACTACGTAGAGTAACATTATCAGTGAAATGCATGAACCATGCTGCCCCCTCCCAATTGTTTCTATTCTTAACAAGGTAATAGTTTTTCATGGTAAAGTTAGCATTTTTAAAGCTCTGGTTACTAAAGTTTTTAGCCCAATTTGAATGACGCAATCACGTAAATTTTTCAGGCACTTGCTGGAATCCGACTGAGTTGAAATTTGGCATACCTATGTAACTTCTGTGACAATGCAATAATATGGTACTATGGAGTTGCTCTGAAGATGGAGCTGATACGAGGCCATAGGAAATCTTCGACGACAGGACATAACACCGTCGTGTTAAGGCTCATTTGATTTGTTGTTTCGAACACAGTAACCCTAGGTGGTGTCCGTTTTCTTCTAATAGAACATAAAAGTTGCGATAGGAGCTTATCGATGACGGTGATACTCCCGAGAGCGATTAATCAACTACCTTAGCTTAAAGTAAAGTATCTGCCGAGAAGATGAATGGCAAGGGATATCAAACATTGCACGTCACTAACCACAACCATTGAGTAAAGATCTTTACTCAATGCCACAACCACATAGCACAGGACAATCCAAGGGATATCCAGAGGACATCCACTAATGCTTTTCAGAATGTCCTATGAATATCAAATAATACCCATTGGATATCCTCAGAATGTCTGTGGCACCACAAAATCCCTGCTTTCGGGAAATCTGCGGGGCATACCCGCAGGAAATCCGTGGGACATCCATGCAGAATATTTGTTGGATATCCCGGCAGGATCTCAATGGGATACCCCTGCAGGATGAGTGACGGTCTTCACGCAAAAATTACACACAAAAACACTCGCTCCAAAAATAAATATTGTGCTTATTTCTAACACGCATACACACACACTGGTATCATATTACATAGTCGAATGTTGTTGAATTCAACACACAACCTTGCAGTTTCACATTTAGCATGTTAACCATTACTCCATTACAACATTTTGATATCCTACAGCCTAATGCTTACCAATAAAGCACAACTTACGATGAAAGAAAAATTATCTCCATATAGCGGTACAAATAATTTTAGCATAAATATTCGTATAGTAACCAAATTATGATCTTTGAAATATTTTTGCAATGCGTATGTATGACAACATGAGTACTCATGGATATACGTCATAGCTGGCGTATATCCATGAATAATCATCTTGTCAATAATAAAGTTATCATACATAAATTATTTACAACTATCCACCCAAATAAAAAGTTCATAAACAAAAATATGAGTTTGATTATTAAGATGTCTTGATGAAATGTTCATGGTTTATCACAGCAAGAAATCCAGATGATTCAAATTAAGAGCTGTTGTGTCCCACCATCTTAAAAGATCGCTAATTACTTCGGCAGTGCGTGTTTCTTAATGCAATTTTAGGAAAACTCTTATGGAAAATTTTAAGTTACAGTTTACTTTAAAAATTATTAATACAATTTAACAGTACATAGCGTTGCCTTAAACAATTTAACATGTCAATAAACTATTATACGATCGTAATAACCGCATCTATACATTACATAATCTTGAACATCTTAACTCAAATTAAATACCATTACAATATTTTACTGATATTCACAGGATGTCCGGGATGTACTTAGGATATTCGGGACATTTGTGGGACATTTCTAAGTCATCCTGTGCTGTGTGTGTGTGTAAAGGCAGCCAAGGGCTATGCTTTTGGGATATCCAGTGGATATACTTGGGGAGTTTTTCAAGAGTTATGCCACCTCAAAACACTTTTAAGTTTCGAATGCCATTTCCAGTGTATTTTAACTATTGTATTATTGTATTCTAAGCATCACTATACTACAGAATCTCATGAATATTTACACAAATTCAGTACCATTACAATAACCTAGTGATATCGGTAGGATATCCGGGATGTATTTTAGACATTCGGGACATTAACGGGACATCATTAGGATATCGGGTGCGGTGTGGAAACGTACCTACGTCTGAGAACCTGGCGCACAAAGTTTATAGTCGTAACCTTCTAATTCAGATCTAAGGGACGCTCTCTGGGCGTTTTTTTTTCTCCGTGCTCTTGGGAACAAAATTAATAGATCAAATATCTGTAGCAAAGAAGTATAATGCTTACAAGTACAGAATAAATAAACGTACAAATTTTGTTTTTAAGCACGTTTTTAGTTATGAACTATTGAATTCTAAAGTAAAAATTAGTAGTTAGCGTGTTAATTTATTTTATAACGTCCAAATTTAGCCTCAGGTTGGTTTACAATTGGTACGCATAAATAATAAAGCTACAGAAGAACCACAGTGATCAAAAGTGCAGGCAGTACATTATACGTAATGTTCCATCTATGTACCTGCGCTTGAAACACATTGCAGCGAGTTACAAGTATTGATATTTGGAAGAAACATCTCAACGCGCATTACGTTTGTACATATATGAAAAGATAACACATTTCAAACAATGCTTCTATAAGTTTAAGAATTAGGACCGCTTTTTGGAAACATTATTTTTAAGTCTCTCAAAATGGATACAGTCAGCTTTTTTTAAATGGCCGTATCCAGGAAAATTCCAACCGGATTCGAAAAACACAATAATAGAAATAAGCGCTAGAACTTGAACCGAAAGTATCGCAAATAAAACAATACAGTCACCACTTAAAGCCCCATAGGAAAATGAATAATAGTAAAGCTCTGTAAGCGAGTTACTGGGTTTGCGTGTAGAGGCGATAATGCATTACGTAGGCCGACCAGCGTCACTCTTAACGCCCTACCGATAGGGCCCGGTAGTTTTCGCGAAAAGATTTTTGCAGCACTTTGTTTCAGTTCCTTACGCGCGCACCTTCATCTCTGCTTTGTGTTCAGTGATTGGATACCATAACATACAACGTTTGGAGGTTAAACTCGCAAATCACAGAGGTGATGTGTCACAGTTATCCATGTACTGATTGGCACAGTCAAATGAATAATGACTCTGCACGAAAACACTCTGCCAATAGTCATGAAGTTGAGCTGCAGGTACGCACGTAAGTCACTGAAACAAAGTGGGGCAAAATTCTTTTCGCGAAAATTACCGGGCCCTACCTATCGGTTTTGTGCCTCACAAGGCCTTGGTTCCTCAACAAATAGCAGCGCGCAAGCGGTTGTCCTCGGAGGTGGTAGGGTAGGGGGAGGTGAAGTAGCGGAATGTCTGTGGCCTAGGGTGTTGTGTGAGAGAAGGTCATTTCTTTCACAGCAGGGGTCGACTAGGGATTTCGTTTGTGTTTTCAAGCAGCCGTGGAGGCCGTGGACGTCTGTGGCCTTGGACGTTTGAGGGAATAGCCGGGTTGACGGCTAACAGATCTTCTCAATTGGCAAGTCCTCACGAGTCCTGCCAGGGGCAGAAACTGTCGGAATGTTGAAAAACCTACTTTTACAACGACCATAGTTGCTATCGAGTAAAGGGAATTCGCTTCCCATAGTAATATGTGGCATCACTGCATTTTGTGTGACGTCGCTGCTGAGTAGCCAACCAGTAGGTAGTGTGACTAACTCAAAAGATAAAAAGGTTAAAATAAGTATGGAGGCTTTTTTAACGTTCAAAATTTAGTTTATGTTAGAGCCATGAAAGATTATAGTATGTGTAGCTGCAATTTAAAAATCGAAGTGAGAATTAGTAAAATAACATTATTTTATTACTATTCAGAAATATAATCTCAATATTTTATACATACGAGTTAAATAGTAGATTTTATAATCACATCGCCTTAACTTTTAATTTGTTACAAGAATACAATTGAATTAGTGTTTTCAGAAACACCGTACTGAACATGTGTTTCTACACGAGAAATGTAAATAAATAAATAAATTAATAAATAAAGTAAACCCCACAACTAGATTACGTCAGCAGCATAATAAAATCAATAATGAAGGCACTTTATCTTCAGTGAAGCATAAAACAAGTAACACGAAACACCAATTTTTATAAAATGTTCAAGATGACCTTAACATTATACTGTTGCCATGACAACAATCCTTCACACCCTCCATATATAACAAATTCCATGCTTATATTATACCATGTTATTTTTCAGTGCTGCTACACAATGTTATTCACTGAACTGACATTCAGAATTAGTGTGTTCTGTGTAGAGTATATCAAAGATCAGAAAACCTTCATTCCAGCTCACTTGAATCTGTGTCAACAATGGGCCATTCACATAGATCCGAATAAAATGCTACAAAATCATCTTTTTTGGGAATGTACTGCTGTAGTTACTTCGCGTCATCCATTTTTTTAATGTATGAACACACTCTTCAGGATGAGCCTTCGTGTTCAGTAAACTAAACTTGATACCTTGAAGTCTCAAAGCAAAGTTGTGGTCAACAATACAGTCAATGAAGTCTCTTCCTGTCACAACTCCTTGTTTATCCCACGTGTGGTAAATTCCTCCTTCTTGCCTCGTGGTACTTTCCTCAATGAAAATTCGATAGACAAAGTACTTGCTCTATAAAATCAATGCCACCACTTCTTGTAATCCAGTATCATTGCCAGTGTCTGGCATAATCACTTGAAACTTCTGCTGCTAACTAGATGACACTATGAGTTCAACACACTCTTTGACAATGTAAATTAGGTATGATCGTCTCAGTTTCCTTTTCACAACACCAAAGTCCCTGTTACATGGCAGGAATGAATGACAACGGACACCTTCAGGGTCAATTTGCACCCACTTTGAGGAAAGACAGTTATGCTGGTAACTTCATGTTTTTCAAGTTTTTATGCATTTCTCGTCTTCGTATGTCTATAGTATGCAAGAAATTTTCACGCAATATTGCTTGTATTATGCTAACTGTAAACTGTGTTGTCGTTTGGAAATGTACTTACGCCGCGCGCTGCACAAACGGAGCCAGTAATAATGCAGAGGAGTGAAATTATATGATGCTATTTGTTTTTTTTTTTTTTTTTTCAGAACTCAGGTTTTGACTTACTTAAAAAAAAGTTTGGCGTAGGCCTGCGTATAAATTGGATGCGTTGTTCTGGAACCGTTTACAAGCTGCACGCACCACAAACCAAGTGACCCGGGTTGGCATGAACTATTATCAAAATATTTAACTTAAATATTTTAACTCCTTGCAAGAAAAATTCTCTCTCCACCCTTCACAAAATATTGCAGCGGCCGTCTTAGTTATTACATTTGTGATAATATAAATTACTTTGCTGTGGCAGGACGCTACAGCCTCATGACCAACATCATGATGTGCGTGGTTTTCGATATGCACCAACACCACATGGTACCTACGAAAGCTAAAAATGAGATTTTTGGACATAATGTGGTTTCCGAATTGGTAATACGAACCTATGTATTAAATATTAAAATTTAAAATTACTAACAGTGATATGTACCCACGTCTTAACTTGCCAACACACTTAATTTACCCGCGTACATTTCTATCCTGGACCAACTTACAACACAAAACATCTAAATGCTTATGAATTATTCTAATTTTTTTAAAAATCTTTAACCAGTTCATCGCTCTGTAACATTGACTTATCACACCTCCGAACTATTACCAACTTAATGCAGACAAAACGCATTGGTCGTAGTTAGTTCGCAAATAAACCCACCAAGTATATACAATTTCGTCTGCGTGCTGCGGGTAAAGCCACGGTGCGATGTGTTGTACTGACAGGGCCGTGATGATATATTTTGTGATGTCGCACTTGATGCCGAGTACGGATTTATACCTGAATATTGTTGGAGAAACAGCGGTAACTTATTGTAGACCTAATTAATAAATATTCTGGTAACCGTAAGTTATTAGTAATGAATTTGAATAATCAGAGTTCTTATTTAAAAAAAACAGTACCTTAACTGTGCTACACAAAGTTTGCATCGACTAGCTTTGTTCCAGGATTTTGTAATCTGCACTGCACTGTGTCTGATATTCCATCCGTGGCTACAAAGATCTTGAAGACGGCTTGGCCAGTGACATCAGAACAGATTGCATGCTGGAAGAATCAGCTGTTTTTGCATATATAATCGTTCGTTTGCCATAAGGCTCAATGCATTACCACGTTTGTTACATGATTTATACCAAGCTGTGTGAAACATTGCTATATACTTCACGTGTTATAGTAGGACTAACAACAGTTCTTTGAAGAGATACGAGTTTCATAATGTCCAGTGCTTCTAAAATATAAATAAACATATCGGAATGTCTGTTACTTTGCTTTCATGCTCGCTGTACTTTTATTTCTGTCTGTTTCATTATGTATTTATTAATTAAAACAAGTATGTAGAGTTCTTTGGCAAATTGTTCTATTTCAAAACAGCGTATAGTGCAAATTACTTACTAACAAAAGGTAATTTGTAGGCCTAGGCCTACTTTTTTAGCCTCGCATAGGAATAGGCTTACAATGACGTTTTAATTTTTTAACAAATTCAAAGATTTTGAAGAAACTGTAGGCCCGTTTATGAAATTAATAGTTATATTATGCTAGAATCACTTTCAATTTTACGTTTCTACCATCCCAGATTGTTGCTGCATGTCAGTGGGCATGTGGGTCTGTCTACCTAGTGGTTCATGTTACTACTTGTGAGTAAATAACAAATAACGTTCCAAAACCACTTACGAACATATTTTTATGGAGACATTGTTAGCTTATAAAATGCAGTGGTTCCGTGCATACATTTTTTTCCTCCTTGTTGCGGTAACTGCGAGACAAAATTGAGGTTTTACCACGCAGAACTAACTAACGTAGGACAATTGGGGGAAAATTAATTTTCAAAGTGAAAGTAACTAGTGTTGTTTACTGATACTGCATTTGATAGGCTAAATATTACAGTGTTTATATAATAGCTTACGTTTGTGTGGGTACATACAATTTTACTAGCCTAAAGAAAAAATTTGGTTTCCTTGATAAAGGTAGGCCTAAGCGATTTGTAAATTTCTCGGAGATGTGTGTTAATAACACATATCCATGCGAATTTCTCCCGAACGTTTAAGTAGTGCTACAGTTCAATGAAACAAGTGCTATCAATTATCAAATAATCTGGTTGCAGTTTTTTAAACTGTTAACCATGCTCCCATATGCATACAGGTCTACATTTTTTCTGTATCATACACGTGCCAAAATTAATTGCTGGATATTACATTCGTTTTAGAGAAGCGGTTAATGATTTGTGATGCCATAAATTAATAATTTCTAAGTGTAGACTAATGAAGCAAAATTCTCGCTGTATGGATACTTGCATTGTGACGGCCTGACGGGAGAAGGTTCATTGTAGGCCTACTCAATTTTAGGCAATTTTTCTATTGATTTGTTGCTGATATTGCATAAGAAAAAACAACCAACCTTGACCTACTGGAAATACTGCTTGGTTTAATAATCGTGTGTGTTTATCATAAGGAATATGCAGCCAAATTATTTTATTTAAATCGTGGTTGTATATTATTCAATATGATCTATGAAATACGTATTTTTAAAAACGTCTGCAGTTGATTTTTACTAAAAACTGTAATTTTTTGACTCCGAGTGTTCTAACTAAAAGTGTTAATTAATGAATAGAAACTGTCAACCCATATCACCATACATGATCTCCGGTGCCTTTTGGTCAAAATCAGCTGTTACTACTTATGATTCAGTGCGCAAATGCTACTGGCCAAGCCGTACATTCCCGCCACAATTATGTTTTGACAAAACTGCCATCTAGCGGTTGCACTGTGATCTCTTCTCCTGAACATGGGCCTGACACATATCGGAGGAAGCCTGAACTAGCACGAGTTTCGGCCGTACAAGATTTGAAACGTTGTCGGATACATTAAAAGATTAATCCTGCATTTCTCAAATACATCAACACATTTACAAAATGTGGTTGCACAATTTTCTTCAGAATAGTAAGCAGATGAATTGTGGAGAATTTTAAATATGTTGCTATTGTAGAAGTGCATACCAGAGTTTTTAAAATTTCTAATTACGATTTCATTAATTATATTTATGAAAAAAATTAACTTAAACATTGTTCAAAAATTTGGAATTTGTTATATGAATCTGTGCAGTGATTTTTTCTACCTATTATATGTTGGCAGTTAAAATTAATTTGCCAAGATGCTGCAAAACTCTGCGACAAGGCCTTAGTAAAATTCACATAGACATAAAACTAAAAAAAAAAAAATAACATTTTCTTGAAGCTTGAGGCGTTTAACATCATTATACTTGAAATAAAGCCTCAGCTATTGAAGAAAAGAATCAGATTTCTTTAAGTTATTTGTTTATGTAAGTCTTGATAAGTGTGTACTGCCTGTGCCTCTGATCAGTGACCAAAGAGAGAGTTCTTCAGTAGGTTTCTGGTTTAACTTCATAAACAACGTCGTAAACTATACATTAATTTTTACTCTATAAATAAAAGGCATTTTAAATATTTGTTCCGTTTATTTAATTATTCGTTATACACATTTTATGTGAATTCCAGTCAAAAGTTTATGTGTGAAAGGGAATATCAGATGCACATTTAACCGTATGTACAGAAAAATTTATTTTGCATTAAGACTGGAATTTCATTATGTAAATAGTAATTGCCTAAAAAAAGTCCAAATTTACAGAAGTTGTACGAAACAACGTTCAAATGCAATAAAAAGTGCGATGGATGCTGCCTTAGTAAAGACACAAGTCCACTCGTGACGGCATCCTCATGGTAGCAGTGCTTCTTGAAAGGTCTGTACTGTGTAAGTTTACCTGAATTAGAAATTTCGCTTTTGAGTAGGTATCTGTAAACATGATCGTACAGACACTGTTGCTTCAGGAAGTCAGGATAATTTAATGTCAACACAATACTACCAGGCATCTTTCTTTAAAGATAAACGTCAAAATCAGGCAAACTTGTATGTACTGAGTATACAGTGTTTGAAGTGTCTCACAGAGTGAGTAGTTGCGGTGCAAAGAGAAGAAGCTGCATATACGCGCCAGTGTTTACATCAGGAAGACAGAGTGCACAGCTGACCTCGACGTTCGGGTTCGCAGCCTCCGAAGGAATGTTGTCCCATTCCAGCCTGCCCTGTTCGCCTGCCTGCTTGCCGAGCTGCGTCGCGCGCCACGTGCATTCCCAAATATGATCCTGGAAGCGTCGTAGCCCACCGTTGCATCGCCTCGACCCTTCTGCACGTGTTCTCAAACACCACGATATCTAGCCAGCATCAACTCCGAGAGCTGTAGTATAGGTAGCCGCCTGCCCAAGCTGCTGAGCAATGTGCTGCGTGTTTGCCGATAGAAGTTAATTAAATAACGGCTCAACCGGCGTCAGTGATGTCCTCTTACGAATAGCATTCAAACAACGTTATACGATTGTAAACTCATCTCATGACCCACGCTAATATTTTAGAACATTTATTTGTCGTGACCGAAAGGTGAATAATGAGTATGTTTGCTATAATTTAGGTATGAAAACTTCGGCGCAGAAGTTTTAAAAATTTAAAGCGTTTACAACATACATGTTCCTTTAATATTTCCTAACAACACACAATGTTTTAGTAATAGTTAGGGCCCGGTAATTTTCGCGAAAAGATTTTTGCCCCACATTGTTTCAGTGTCTTACGTGCACACCTGCAGCTCAACTTCATGATTATTGGCAGGGTGTTTTTGTGCAGAGTTAATATTCATTTGACTGTGCCAACCAGTTCATGGATAACTGTGACGCAACACGTCTGTGATTTGCGGGTTTAACTTCCAGACGTTGTATGTTAAGGCATCCAATCACTGACCACATAGCAGATATGCAGGTGCGCACGTAAGGCATTGAAACAAAGTGTTGCAAAAATCTTTTCGCGAAAACTACCGGGCCCTAGTAATAGTTCAGAAACGTTTCTGAAACTTTACAGTGTCGCATTCACATAACATTTTATTTCAATGTTTCAGAGATATTTCAGAAATGTTACAATGTAACATTTCAGTCCAAATGTTTCAGATAGGTCTCATAAACATTTATTTGAGACTTTTACCAACGAGCGAATATATGTTTCGCAGCACACATTGTAGAAACATTTCAGAAATGTTGCAAAGTAACATTTCGATCCAAATGTTTAAGATAGGTCTCAGAAACATTTAGTTGAGACTTTAGCCAACGAGCGATTATATGTTTCGCAGCACACATTGCAGAAATATTTCAGAAATATTGCAAAGTAACATTTTAATCAGCACATTTAAAAAAAAATTCTCCGAAACATCAAGTTGAGATGTACGTCGCAATGGTCAAGTGACATTACTGTTGTGGCAGCCATTTGTTGGTCTTACCTTACATAAATATCCGTGGACCTTGAGTTGTTAACAAGATTCCGTTGATATTTTTATTATTTTAAGTATTTTTGGTCAGTTACAAGTAAAATACTATAAATTACCAATCTCAAAATTGACTTTTTGTCGATATTGGCAGCTGTTGTATTGCTCGTTTTTCAAGGTACTGTGTGCTTTACATTTTTTTTGAAACACAACTTATACTGCCGACTGGTAAATGTTAATAATCACTACTCATTTACAGGCCAAACTATTGATTTTAGATGTATAGTTTACTGCGGAAAAATGTTTCCAGAGTCGTTGGAAGAAGTCCTACATAAAAAAAATAGGTTAGATTTGGTTAAGTTAGGTAAGGTAAGGATAATTTAGGTTAGATTAGATTATGTAACTGCTACAGAAACATTTTTCATTAGTAAACTTTCCCTTTAAAATTTTTATTTATTTTATGTATGTATTAGTTTCTTTTTCTACACAACATAATATGTTTAGAATTGACATGTTTAACAAGAACAGAAATTTTATGTAAGTAATACAAGAATAGTAAATTATTTTATAACAATACAAGATTAAAAACAATTGAATAACGATTTAAACAGGAATATTCTACACACGACTAAAACATTCTTATACAAACAAGCATAAGAAAAGATAAGCAAATACAAGCTTGACAATGCAATACAATTACGCTAAACAAACATATTACGGATGTAAATAGTCATTTACAGAGTACAAATCATGTTTTATCAAATAGTCTTTTAATTCTTTCTTAAAAATAATTAGTAATTTCAGCTGTCAATACAATGTTGAGCTCTGCTGGCAAGTTGTTTATTGAATGTAATTCCATAACATAAGAATTCATTTCATTTTTATTTTGGTTTTATGAAAACGCAGGTGGTTTTTGTACCAATTTCTAGTTAAGTGATTGTGAACTTCATAGCATTCATATTGTAAATTCTGAAGTGAAAATATATTTGTGTTATATGTATATATATTCCTGGGACTGTCATAATTTTCAACTTTAAAAAAGAGGTCAATAGTCATTAGTTTGGCTGGTACACGATTAGTAGATATTCTTAATATTCATCCTATGGCGCAAAACGTGTTATGATGTAATATATGAACAAAATTATATTCAAAACGTCTATTTCAAATTTTATAATTATTTTTGTGAAAAATATTGAATAGAAGACACATAACTGTGAATCGCAACTTAAGTAAACCAACTATACTTGTGTCACAGCTCATATGGATAAGTCCAAGATACAGGCTAGCTGTTGTCCAGTAGTATGTTTAATAATAATAATAAGTTTATCCCGCAATTGGGTTCCCGTCCGATGGCGAGTGGACTCTTCCCCATCCTTGCAATACTATCCTTCCAGACCCTTCCTAAACCACCCAGCCCCTCTCATAGTCACCAACTCATCCTGCAGAACATTCCACTTCCTTACCGTCCTAACAAGCATAGACTGTCAACCCCTCTCCATTCTACTCCACACTCTTTGAAACTTTTCACTGTTGGTCTCTCTCTCGTTGATTGCTCCCTTAGTTAGCTTGCAGAGCAACCTTCTTCATCCGCCCTTACCATTCATCATCTTGTACATCCTGACCAACCTTTCTATTCTCCTCCTGTCATCATTCATCCTAACGGATCCTCTTTCTGAAGATACATGATCTCCCTTGATAACCATATGAGTGGCCGGTGACGGCCCAGTTAGGTACAAGACAATAAGTACGGTAGGCCTTGTGTGTTAGATGGAAATGTTTTATGTTGGTGCAGTTACTGCTAAGGTAAGTGTATTTTCCTTCTTACTTGCTGTATAAATTGCAGGCCCCAAATTCCTGCTTCCACGACATCTGACAAAGATCTGCCTCATCATAAATGTCAAATCTCAGTAGATGATTGATATATTTTACATGTAAACTATTCATTCTTGACCAGTATAGACATTTCAGTATAATTCAAAGATGTGATGCAGAAATGGGTTTTAAAACACTGTTTGATCTGTATGCATTCACAAAAAAAAAGTTTTGATTAATGCCACAAGTATGCTGAATTTCAGCAAATAGTTTTTCTTAGATTAGTTTTGCAGATTTTTATGTTTCTACTTTCAACGTTTATTATCATCCTCATTGTTAAATTCTATAAATGAATAATTTTTTGGTAAATAAAACACTAGTGTTTCCGTTATGGTAGGTATTATGCAAAATTTATTTGTGCTGTTAATTCAGTCACACAAATCAACCTAGTAAATTTCATATTTTATTTCTGGGAACTGGAACAGGCAGCACAGAAATGACTGAATTCCATCCAAATGAATTGTTTAATAAATTGAAGCTGTTGATATAATATATTTGTTAGATTGTTTACTTTTCATTTGTATTTTTTCTTATTAGATTCAGTTGAATGAAAATTATTTTTTTTCACTCATATTTGTTGTTTTTATACAAGTAAGGTAGCATCCTGCTATACAAATGTTTTTGGGAAAAGAGAAAAGAAATGTTGTACGCAGGAAAACTCTATCAGCAGAAATAAATAATATAGTTATAACATTAAATTTCACTGACTATTTAATGTCGGTGACTAAAGTTAGTAAGTATGTATTATATTTCAAGTCAGTGCAGTTTACATTACTTCATATATGTCTGACATTCAAATAATTAGAAAAACGCAAAGTGTAAGACTGATTTTCCCACTTATCTTCTGTAGATTGATAGCCTTTAGACTTCTCATATTCGTTAACATTTTAACACACACAAATGATTATATTCCAAATATAAACTGTCTTCTATAGCGGCTTTTAAGTTATGAGAAACTTATACAAAATTGTGGTTTTTACCTGAGCAAAAATATATATTGTATGCAGGAAATAAAATACTGAAGGCCTGCTACTACAGGCAGAAATTCAAAGTATTTTAGTTAAAGGATAAATTTTTAGTTCGAGGATAAAATTGTTACATGCAGGCATAGATTATATTGTATTAATGATTCGACAGGTTTACACTTTATATGTATATATTTTTATTCAATTAAGCCTTCCTTTTTTCATAGAATACCAAAAATAAAAAAGCACATACTTTGTGTGCCTTCTGGAATCCACACACATGCTGTATTGCCATTATTTGGAAGAAGGTGTTGCCTTATGCTTCTGGACAGGTGTACTGTTCACAATTATGTGCTATCCTGTACAAATAATTGTTTTGTTATTTTGAGTCTGCGCTACACTTTTGCTAAAAGTTTTAAAAACATCTTAAAAATAATAGTTGTATGTATTCAGAGAAATTTAGAAAAGCCTAGAAAATGGGTGACTCATACTGGACTATGAGTTTATAATTTCCATTACGTATTTTCTGTAGGCTACATTCACATATTCTCAGTTAATTTCCTACTTATGTATTTGAGTAGAGCTAATGAAAGATTCAAGCCAAAAGTAAGAAAGTTTCAAAATTTGAATGGAAACACTTTTCAGTTTAGTTTATTGCATCCATTGAATCGTTTTGAAATAAGTTTTGCACAAAGATATTGGACACATCATGATTGCAATATAATATACAGAATCATGCATTAATTTCATAAAATTTTCAATTCACATAAATACTAAAAGAAAGAAAACATTTACAGTAATTAATAATTTAGCCTTTTCACATTACTATATAGATTTATAAACTTTCTTAAAAAACTGGCAGTACAACGTCTGTTATCATCTCTTCCTCTGTGTCTCACATCAACACACACATTCAAGTGTCATGACGGCCGTCTGTATCTATATCAGAGACACAGGTCTGAAACATGTATGTTAGGAACAAACAAAACCTTATGAGGTGGATGACATTTTTATTTCTTAAAAACATTATATTCTCATATTTGTCTTAAACATTTCAAGTATGTTTCAAAACATGACTGAAACATTTCAGTGCTATATGTTTGAAACATTTCAGAAACAATATGCACATATATTCTGTGTATGCTGCAATAATAATTGTCTGAGAAGATGCACAGATACATATATAAAACACTGCAGAAGCATTGCAGTTACATTTTAATGTATGACAGTAATATTTAAGCTATGTATTTTTGAAACATTCCTGACACACAACACTGAAGTGTTTCTGGCAAGTTTGTATGGTATGTATTTGCGAGGGGACATATGTACATATCTTAAACATTAAAAAAACATCGCACAAGCATTGCAGATGTACGACTTCAATATTTCAGCAATGTTTTGAAACATTTCAAATACATATCACTGGAGTGTTTCTGGCAAGTTTCTATGGTATGTGTCTGAAAGGGGACATACTTACATGTTTGAAACATTCCAATGAAATTGCAGAAACATTGCATATACATTTTGTTGTATAAATGTAATATTTCAGCAATGTATTTTTGAAACATTTCAGATACACAACACTGAAATGTTTCCGGCAATTTTGTATGGCATGTATTTGCGAGGGGACATATATACATATCCGAAACATTTAGAAACATCGCACAACCATTGCAGATGTATGGCTGCAATATTTTAACAATATATGTTTCAAATATTTCAGATACACAACACTGAAATGTTTCTGGTAGGTTTCTATGGTACGTATCTAAAAGGGGACATGCTTACATATCTGAAACATTTCAATGACGTTGCAGAAGCATTGCAGATACATGTTTTTATATGACTGTAATACGTCAGCAATGTATTATTGAAACATTTCAGTTACACAGCACTGAAATGTTTGTGGAAGGTTTCGATGATATATATTTGCGAGCGGATGTATTTACATATCTGAAACATTTCTAAAACATTGAAGAAACATTTTGAAATGTAACTGGTACATTTCAATGTTTCAAAAGAAACGTTTCTGGAACATGACTGAAACTTGTTTTGTTGTGCGAGTTGCGTCTTCAAATCATACGGCAATCATTGAATGTCGCATTGAGAATATCGGGGAGATGACTGCACACCATTTTAGCGACTTGCTTGCTTCTAAAGTCGAGGGTGAGAAGTGATGCATGTAAGTGTGTGTATCTTAGCGCCCCACACTTCTATGCCCCGGAGATGTAAAATACATATACCAAAGCGAGGAGGTAGTTTCGGCATTTTTATTTTTGCAGTTTTCATCATCATTCTTGTTTCAAATTCGTTTATGAAATTTACTTGAACCAGAACATAAAATACATATCGATAGCATTTTTGAAGTCATAAACAAACGCATGCTATTTCTATTACGGTGCATAAAACACTCCAATATATATTTAGTCAGTTTTGTAATCTGGACGTTTCTACAAGATACACACCTCAGGCACGCGGCCAATACAAACATTCAATAAACTACAGTGTCTTACTTTGTGTCTTAACGTAACCAGAAGTTTCAAAATAAATATTAAATATAGTTTATTAACAAACCTAATTCACTTGAATATATCGATGTCCCTCCGCTTAACATAACCGTTGCTTGTACGAAACGCTCCGGAGCGAACTAAGCTGTAACAAGGCCTACTTGACTACTGTTTTGTTTTCGGCAAAACGTTTGAACATGTTCTTCAATATTCTGGCATACGAGAGAAAATCGTGTTTCATAGATGAATTGTTGGGTACTGCCGAAGTATTGGGTAAATAAAAATATCCAGGCACCACTCATAGCTAAAACGGTATTTTTCAACAGTTCTATTTAGAAATCAACGTAGTCTCCGAACTACTCGTTTACCCGACTTGGTGCCCTTTAGTGGCATACTAGGAACTACGCTCGAATTAACTATCCATAGTCTCCAGTAAAGCGACATGTCTGATCGATTACGGCCTCCGTGAACTCTGGAATTAATTTACAGGCGTTAATAATTCGCAGAAAAAGCTAATTTATTTGTTCCTTAGGAGTTTCGTAGGTGAGACTCTTGAAACCACCAAACTTGTAAGAAAATATTTGAGAATTCTACATAGCAGTGACAACAAAAGAAAGATTCACTGCTGAAACACACTTGTTTCAGTCAGTGAACAAGAGAATTTCAAAACTTTGAAAAAAAAAAAACGAGAGAAGGAATTCAAAAGAATATATATATATATATATTGTGGCAGTTGTTAAGTCAAAGATAATTAAAATCTTAGTAAATTCTCAAATAATATTTGTCTAAAAATTTTATATTGATATATATAAAATTAATGTACCTGTTAAATGATTTATGACATACATTTCTAAAATGTACATGAATACAAATCATTTAAATATGTATCAAAGACTCTGTATGTTAAATGGATACCTTATATAATAAATGGAACAAGTATATGATCTGCTTAAGTTGAAAGAATGATATGAATGACAGAGAAAATATTAGAAAACTTTAAATCTTTTTAAGGAAATATTTCAAAAGGTAACTTGTGGTTCAATATTGTATGTTGTATGCATATGTTAATAAGTTGTATGTTATTTCGTTTCAGAATCCTATTCTGTATTATTTTTCATAAATAATGTAAAACCAATTGATAATGGAAGCTGACTTACGTATCCCTAGTACAATTTTAAAGTCAAGTTTATTTAATTCAATATGATAGTGTGGTAAAGTCATTCCCTGTATTTTTGAAAATTTTATAATACTTGAACTTAGTTAGCAAATTCATGTAGCCTCAATAAACAAAGACTAGAGAGCTAATACATTATGCCAAATCCCTATCAATGGCTAAAGGAAGAACATGTCCGCTGCAGGAAAACTACGTCTGTTGGCGACCAGAGGTGAGAGATTGTGACGTCGACTAATACTTCAAGATTGCGAACTGGTCAGTTCTTTCCAACAATTGTAGGACCACATGAAAAAGTCCTTGTTAGCCGTACTCTATAGCAAGACAGCACTCACTTTGTTGTCGGCTTCTAACTATAGTTCAACCAAGACTTTTATACTTATTTATCCTGTTCACATAATTTTGGGGACAAAATCAATTTTGGAAAGGGAGCTATGTCACGCCAAGGCACTCCATAGAGTGAAGAAAATTTCATCATGCGCAGTAGCAGTAATTGCTATCTTACTTCAACGGAAGCAGACAAACAGTTGAAACAATTTAACACTTGCTTGTCGTCTATAGCGTGATACATTTTCACCACAATAACTTCAGACCACTTTTCGATGGAAACTTAATATCACATGATGTCTTGTTTGTGAAAAGTCACAGTAACATATTCGAGTCACTCCATTTCTTATCATAACCCAAGAGGAGGGGATATACATTTGATAGACACCGAGAGGGAGCCAACTTCCAAATGAGTATATGAAGGCCCGCCATGTGGGAGCTTGCCCCAGTCTGCGCTGATCTACTAGGAATTACAGAACCTTCGCCACCTGTCTCAGCGAGCTCTGCATCATGACGATCCATGACCCTTCTCAGATTTTCTACTAGTATGAATTCGTTAACTAATTTTGTTAGGTCTATTGTCGTTTTTCTCCGTCACCACAGTGAGTGACTACACGTTCGTATAGGCTCTTTGCTTTTCTTGTAATAAATTTCATTTGTCAAACTTAAATACTATATTAGGCAGTTAAGTTGGCCTCTGAGCTCCATAGTGCTGTTATCAGGACGGGAGGGCGAAGAGAAACTGATATCCTACTGTCGGGTTCACCTGCCAGGTTGATATTAGCAGGGCGGAAAACATTCGGCGCATTCCATCACACACTACACAAGTGTAACAATTTGTTAGTTGAAGCAGCTGTGCTCAGGAATACGTATAAATCTTTCAGGATATGCGAAAACTATTATAAGTTGCTACGTTTTACTTCCGTCCGTAAAATTACGCAAGGTTTCGATAAATACTATTCAGTCTACCAAAATTACTGGCAATGTTGTATTGAGGCAAACCTGAAAATAAAATACATTTATCCTACTACATAATACTAGTCAGAGAATATAAATCAGACTTATTAACAAGTTCACTACGCCTACAGTATCTGCTTCGACACACATCATCAAGAAATTTTTTAATCCTACATCAAAGGACACTGTAAAAATATGTACACTGAGTGTGTTCGTAATAATGCTTGGCTATGGAAAAGACGTGCAGCATGCAAAAAAATAAATACCACACATAAAATTACAGGTAAAAAATTACAAACAAGTTTTTTAAAAATAAAATTGTAAATTTAAAAAAAGTTTTACTGGTATATTCTAGGTTCAGAATAACCCCTCTCTTGGTAATTCGTCACAATATAGGCGTACGTTTATAGAAATTGAGGCACTATCCCTTATACACGTAACTAATTTCATCATTTAATTACAAACTTAAGCCACGAAACTATACGAAACACAAAACTGTCTCGCCTGAAGCATATATATTTACATATACATATATTGAAAAAAAAAAAAAAAAAAAATATCTATGTACATGTAGGTTACGAATGTAGAAAATATATCATATGTTTACATACGGCCCTATAACTTAGCTATCCACGTACGCATTGATAAGTTACAAAGAGAGTGGTTGTTCTGAACCTACAACATACCTGCTGTATACCTGTACATATATGACAAATGTAACTTACATTTATTTTTTACTTTTTAGTTTACATTTTTTAAAACAAACTTCATTTTTACTTTAATTTTTTTCTCTTTTTAGTCTCAAATCTCTGGAATTTATTTATTTGTTAGTCGGAATACTTTATACATGTCATTGCAATTTAAATAAGAGATAAACGTAATGTTTCGTTTTACTTCACGTAATTTTAATAATAAACGATATATGTATAATGTATCCCATAATATTTTATTCTCACCGAACTTACATAAGTATGCCAAATTTAATAATGGTTTGCAAATTTTGAAACGGTCAACTTACATACGAACATTGCAAGTTACAAAAAGCTTGTAATAATAAAAACGCATAGTTTAATCTACTTAATAAAATTCAATTAGATTTATTTCGTCGACTATACATTCACAATGCATAAGTGAACAATAAAAATAGTAAACGCAGTGTATTAATTGCGAATGAAAAATTGTGACTTTTTCTTTCGAAAAATAAATAAAAACTCAATGTATAAAAAGAAAACTAAATTTTAACAGTGGAAAAATGTTATTTCAAAATCTAAAAGAACTAATCATATATTTTTCTTTCACGTTAACCGCGTGTTTTTAACATAGCGTTATAAAACAAACTTCAAAAATCAAAACTTGTTTAGAATTGAAACGTTACTATTTTTCACAGGTTTGTTATGATAGCGTTTTATTGCACAACTTTTGGCGAAATATAAACATTTTTAATACTTGAAAATTTATTGAACCTTTGCGGCAGTTTTTAAAGCCAGGTTTTTAATTATCTACAACACTGCGAAAAGAAGAGCTAACAAAAAATGTGACGGATAAATGATGAATCTAATCTTAGAAGGATAAAGGTTGTCAAGAATATATCCAATGAATGCAAAACAAGAATTTAAAACCATCTACGCTATCATAATTTTATTTGAAGTTATTACAGACTTTAAGTAAGTCACTACATATAATTAAAGAAACATGGGTTCTCCCACTAAAAGGTATTTGCTTAGCGTTGAATTTGGTAGCACGCACAAATAAATTGATAAATAAATAAAAAAACGTTCTTGTTAACCAGGTTATGCCTGCAATATATATGGAAGGAAATTCATTGCTAGGCTGTATTTTTTAATTCAGTAATGGTGCGGAATATGTTAACGTTATTCCAACAATAAATAATACGTCCCTCCTGAAAAAAAAGAACCCCAAAGTTCTTAACTACATAAGAAGCTACAGCGGTTGAGCGCTTGCTTTACACATAGGGGATTAAGTTCTACCCCTGGTGTTTGACCTCCGGATTTATGTATGTAGGATAGTGTCAGACGATGTCGCAGTTTGGCGGTTTTTTTTTCGAGGATTTCCCATTTCCCCGACCCTTGCGTTCCGGTGCTTCTCGATACACATGTCATTCACCCTCATAGACTCTGAATGTCTATAATGATAATATCCTTCAGTTCCGCAATAAACAATTTAACAGTTTATTAAATAATTAATGTTGACACTTCCAGTATCTGTTTTTTTTCCTCGAGTAGTTAGTGGCTGATGTGGTCGTTCTTTGCTGACTTGACGAATCCTGACTACATCTCTTTCTCTCACACCCATGTACTTTGCTGTTCTTGCTGGTTGCTCTCATAGAGTCTCAAGAATTTACTTGCAATTTCTTCCTCACAACACCGAATAACGGTTATTAATATTTCCCGCTCTCTGCTACGCAACTCCTTCCCGCGTCTCTGCAGGCTACCACCTTCACATTACATTTTCGGGTATACAATGAGGGTCGATAATTTCCTAACAGCTACTACACGGCTGTCTACTGTGTGTCGTCTTCTTATCTCCTCTTCTTCCCCTGTCCCGTTGTCCCTGTCCAACCACGCTGTGAGAAGCCAAGATAACTGCCTACTATAGCATTATATTCATCGTACTTGTGTCCACTTGCCGCTCGGTGGACACAACACAACAGACCATACAATCGTTTATATTTGTGATGAGTAACGTTTAAACTCTAACTAGTTTTTAAGTCTGTGTAATCTTAAAATACGGTTTGTATTTTCTTAGATACGGTAGCCTAAATAAGCAGTTTTTTTAGCTTTTTTGAGGAGCTCGATATCATGTATTCAATTTTTAAATGTATAGCATCGTTGTTTGATACGTGTGTTCCTTTCGTATATGCATAAGTATATCAATCGCAACTTGCGGCTAAAAATAACAAGCTCAGTTAAAGAGGCGCCTTAAAAACACATTGAACATTTTTTGTTTTGATCTATAAGACTCATAGTTAGTAGAAGAGAGACTTATTGCTCATTATTGGTACGAAAAGTTCTAAATCCATAGTTCACATTTCACTGTGTGAATGACATGACAAACAACAACTAATTTAATGCTAGAAACCTACAATAGGCCCAGACAATATTGTACGACATAAGTTATCACAGAGCAATTTACATTAGACACAGATTATTGGCTGCCAGAATAGAAAAAAAGAACATATAAATATTGACTAGTTATATTTTTCTTGTCAAATACGAAAACATTTTTTTACGAATTGCTGGGCATTGTATTATTTATCTAAACGAGATTGTTTATTGTACTGGGAACTGTAAGCATAAAACTGTCTTCATTCTCAATGTGTTACAATGAAAAAAAAAGTTATACATAACATATTTTTAAGATATGTACACAAGATAATTAATGTTTGGAGAAAACATAAATGACTTAGTTTGTTGAAGACTAGATTATGGATATCTTTAACGTAGAACCGTTACGTCGCTACATACTTTCCACAATAAATCGTCTTTTCAGACAAATCATACAATAAACAATAATACACTGGAGCTTTTTACAATGTTTTAAAATAATATATTTGTATGTTCTACTGTTCAGTGGTTTTTGCTTAGTTGTAAGCAGTTCATAAATCAGTCTCGAATTCCATAAAACATAAAATAACATGAAAGTAATTTACTAACATCCAATGATAGATATAAGAGATTTAAACAATTTCTGTGCTGTGTGTAGCAAATTTAGGTAAACAAAAATTTCACACGTAAAATTCCGAACTATGACCGGTGGGTCTGTTTCACGGACAGCAAGGCAATTATGCAATTACATTCATAGCTCTCCTCTGCGATCATCAGTATTTAGGCCAATATCCATGCCGGGACAACGCTTGTTGTCATCGAACCAAAGACCCCACAAACCTATACACCTTTGGAAGTGAGCGGAGGAGACGGTACAGCAGCGATTCAGAATGCCCCCGACTATAGTGACAAAGGGAAAGCTGTTACACTGTCATATGATATCTTCAACTCTGGTCCCCTGACTATACCTATTGGTGACAGTTTAAAAGCAGACAGTGCAGTGACCACGAAGGCAATCCCGGATTAAAAACTGTACGATCTGGGTAAGAATACACGCGGTACAGTGAACGATTATAGTACCGGATGTAAGCCTTCACTACAAATACTCAATCGAATAGCAGCGGTATCTACGAAATATTCACCGTCGACGGCTTAGGGAAGAGAGGATGATATGAACTGAAAGCAACTGGTGGAGGGTGTCGTTGATCGCCTTATATATACAGGTGGAAGTTACAGAACGTCCCTTGCCTAGTCGATATCGCTGACTCTTTATCACCGTGTGTCAGGTTAGCCTTACCAACTCCCTGTCCTACCATTTCACGAGCACCAAGAAATACGGCTTCGCCATCTAGGGATTCGCAATCATCTCGGCCTACACCACATGTAACACCAACGGCATCCTAGCTGAGGGATCCCAGAATATGATAGACAACTACACCCTGTACACCCAGACCAACAACCTTGCACTGAGCGATGTAGCGCAATGGTAGTATGTTGGACTCGCATTCGGGAGGGCTCCGGGTCGATCCCCGTCTCCGCCCGTCATAATTTCGGTTTACATCGTTGGCCTGGAGTGTTTCCTTAACAAAGATCATGGCCGACTCCTCTCTCAGCTTCTCTCGTACCAAGCTGTACATTAACATCTCTATTGACCTCGCTGCAGACGAGACACAAAGCCCGTTTACCTTGTCTTACCAACAAACTCGTTATATCAGCGCAGCAAACCCCATCAAAGCACATCTCTGTCGACAACAACCATCCGACCCGTAACAAGGGCCTGGCTATCTTGAATGGGACATTCTGCGGGGTCAGCAAGATCACCTACTTTAGCCTGACCATGAGAATTCTAACCTATGGCGTCTACATCAAGGGCGATAGGCAGAATGGCGGGCATTACCTTCGACATCTACATAATGGACGTGTTTAACCCCATCTACCTGGACACCGACATGTATTGCACAAATGGGGAAAGGACCCCAGAGTTACAGGACATCACATTCAATAACGTGAGGGTGCACAGTGGAGAAACCTTCGTCTTCGATGGTCTCAGCGACCACCACTCCACACAGGTAAACATAAATGAAGTCCACGTCCCCACAGACACGATTTAGTCGGTGAAATACGCTAATATCAGAGGAGGCTGGGCAGCAGATGCTGACAACATGTATTGTGTATTCTATGGCAATTAATAGATGTGCTCAAATTGTTGAAGGTCTTGTGTATTGACATTTTACTTGCAATTATCTACTATTTATTTTAGTACAATTTTTCCAGAAGTTATTTAGATATTATTCCACTTCTAAATATTAGCCTATACCTACCATTGACAGAATTTTAGTCTGCTTCAAGCATTCACAGCAGTCGAATCTAAATGCTATTCATTTCTGTCATTGACATAGCAATCTAAAATAAATATTTTACCTTACACTCTAACAAAAGTCGGAAGATAACATTATCTCACACAATAAATTCTGTTAAAGAGTAAACCTATAATTAAATGCAGGCAAATATTAGCAACACACTTCCTGTAAAGCTGCGCAGACTATAATATGTAAAAAATATTTTCGGATACTGTCAAGCTTTAAGCTGTTTTAATTACATTTTTTAAACTATTTTACTTTTTAGGTCTTCAGGTACAGGTAGTATGTAATTTCAAATATTTGTTAGTAAAAATTATTATGGATCACCGTAAAAGATGTTGAAATTATTTTATTTTGATTATCCGCTTTCAAATAAAATGCTATTTCAATGAAGTTAAAATTAATATCTTTTTGTTCACATTATTATATACACTAATGAATTTTTCGATCTCATTAGTATTAAATTATACTATAGCAAAAAATATGTGTTACTTATTATTTCACTGTTTTATCAATGTCGACTAAAAATACGGTTAAGTTTTTTTAGATGTAGATTCTTATGGAGAAATAAAAGTCTTAATTATATAAATTACAAATTTTACAAATTTGTATTTACATGTATATATACGTATATCATTAGGGGTGTGCGAAGCTTCGCATTGTCGAAGTCGAATCAATGATTTTTGTTCCTTCGACTTCGACCAATAAAAATCTTAGAGTTGAAAGTCGGTCGATGATAACCACAATTCGCATCAAAACAGACAAAATTATTTATGTGGAGCAGGTAATTTTCCGTTTATTTGTAATTGTATTATTCTGTATAACTTACACTTAAAAACTCAAATTCACGGCACAGTGGTGAACTATTTATTTTGTTTAGGCTACATTCGGCGGCACAATTTCACTTAAGCCGGTGTCACAATAATCCAACAAAACTACGCCGGCGCAACGAAAACAATATCTGTAGCCAGTAAATCAGTAAGTACAGTAAAGTACCATTTATCCAGACTTCCAAACACCGGAATATTCTAAATAACGGACATATTAAAAATATTTCCCTACATACCTTATGCATCAAACATTTTTTTAGCTCAATACCATTGTAATTTCAAATATGGTAATTGGTAATTTCTGCTTTCCCGCGAATACATATTACGCAAACAACACAGAACTAAGAATAATAGAAAACTGCATACTAGAAGTACTGCAAGCTTTAGAGTAAAATCAGCATTAAAGTGGTCCTGATCACGGTCTTAGAATTATGGCCGTGGTCCCGATCACAAATGAGAAAGTCTTAACGGAGTGTGGTGCCTCCATGTTGCTCATTCATCTATGGTGTTGCGAACGATGTTATTGTTTACGTTTCCCTTTCTATATTACGGCGGTGATATATTGTGACTTTAATCTTAAACCGTAAAGACTGGAGATTCATTTAAATCAGAATTGCCGTTTTCGGTAATTTTACTTTTGTCATCGGCGATAATGAACAGAGAAATTAACCTCTTGTACAAAGTGGAAATTTGTGGTTGTAAATATGGCTTCTTCTAGCGTATGGAATGGAGTAGGCCTAAAATGTTACGTCTCGTAGGCAGGTGTTCATGTTACATTAAATCAAAGTTGGTTTTGTTCAGATACGTTGACATTTAAGTATTCCGTAATATAATTTCGAGTTATGGAGGTTATAATCTCTCTAAAAAAAATCCTCGTTTATCTTATGCACCTCCTGTTTTGAACCCAAAAAAATTATTAGAAAAGAATTTGTTTGGCTACATGAGTAAATACGGTATATTTAAATATTTTTTTCGTTACCAATTGTTTGTGATAAATTTTTTTTCTTTGCGGAAAAAAATTAAATTCTTCGACTTTCCTTTGACATTCCTTTGCACAATTCAAGATTCGATTCGACTTCGCTTCGCATTTAAAAACAGACCTTCGCACATGCCTATATATCATGATATTAATTTTTTTTAAATTGAGAACGAAAGTATCTAGCAATATTAGTAAATGTCAGCAGGCTGTCTTACTAAGTCCTTATTTGCATAAAATTACTTGAAATTGTTTAATTAAAATCAATTTAGTTTAGAGTTTTCGAGCTGAATCGTAAGAAACCACTATGCGATCAAATTTCGTTAATATTTAAAGTAATTATTTTCAGCCATGTAAAATTTTGTTGCAAAGAGTTACTGATTAAACTAGTTTTCAGAAAATGCTGCTAGCATGAATAATAAGATTTTGCAATTTTGTGTTCCATGCTCCAAAATTTACATACCACTGTTAGTGAGCGTATATTAATTATGAAATTTAAGCAAGGTGTCGTAGCAGTAGCTAACGGTAATCACACTCTGAAGGCTGCGGATTCAGTTCCTCAGTACGGGCACTCTGACTGCTGTTTTAATGATTTCTGAAATTATTGTAGGCTAGTGCTGGGCCATATACATTAAGTCATGGCTTTACCAGACATATTGTTTTTTACGATTTTTCACACATTAGAAATTTAGAGGAAAAAAGGGTGTTATTGCTATCACACGACTCGTTATATTTCCCTTGTGCTACAATGGAAAAAAGTAAATTGGAATAATAACTCTGATTAAGTCGTGTTTATTCAAGAAAATTATTAAATTAAATTCTGTGTCGTTAATAACGAATACACAATATTTATATTGTTTTTCATTTGTCATATCTCGGTTGATAATTAAATAGAACATCGTCAGTTATAATATTAAAATTTTCCCTGTAATTTCAAGTTGTTACTCAGAAATAAGTTGAACTTAATGAGATGGATAAACTATAACTCCAACGTTGCCTCTTCTTCAGGTCGGCGAAGGGTGTTCAGAGCTTCTTCTGAAAAAATTGTTGAAAACTGCTCAACTAGCACGGCTAATGTCTACTTAGGAACAGCACCCAAAATTCACACTTTTACACTGGTTATGACTTAAATTTACATCTTGAGATTATTATTTTCTGGTGACCGAAAAGCGAAAAGGGACAAAATGTGTGTTATCGCGGCTAAGCAATACTACTACTGCAAATATAGAAATATTAATTAAAAGTGGCAAATTATCTTTAACTCTAAACGTTTTGTTTTGTATTACAGTACTAGGACGTCCCAGAATTCAGCAGAACTTATTTATTTTAAATAGGTTTAAAATACGAATGAAGTAATTTAACAAAAAAATTTACAAGCACGAAAAAGAAAGCATGGGGTGCTTGATATCTGTTGTCTTAAATATTTTGTCGCTAGCTAATCCTAAAGTGTAAAGGTGGAGCAGTAATGAAAAGTAAATTTTTTTACAATAAGGGTAATTTTTTGGTCAGTAACTTTATTCCTACTTTATTCTTAAACAAAATCTAAGTTATACTGAATTGTGGGCATTCTGTCGCTGTTAACCAAAATATTTATATTAAAATACTACTTTTAAAATTTTTAGTTCATATAACTACAACATGATTTTTGTTAGTTGTTTTAATAAATATAATTGTATTGCCTTTAGTCTTGAAACAACATGGAAGAAAAAATTAATGATTTATTTGAAAAAGATTAGTTAAGAGATTTTGATTTTAAAACAATTTTTTTCTGTAGCTGTCACATGGAATTTATTTTATAATGTGTGAGAATACCAGGTTATAGTTATGAAATTGTTCTATCGTCATCGATTTTTAACACGTGTGTAAAATTTCAAATTATTCGGACGTCTGGAAGAGGATGAAAATTAAATTGAAAGATTCATTATATACATACACACATACATTCATACAAACATACGTTCATACACATGCATTCATACACATACATTCATACACACATACATCCATACACATAAATTCATACACACATACATTCATACACCTATGCATTCATACACGCAACTGTCATACACACACACATTCATACACATACATTCATACACACACATTCATACACACATACACACATTCATACTCACAATCATACATATAAAGGCTACAGACATACACAAATACATACATATACACATACATATATACATGCAAACATATATATACATACATAGGCTACATACATACACATATATACATATGCACATACACACACACATATACATACTCTCATACATACACACATACAAATAAGCATGCATATACAGGCAACATACATACATACTTTTTAGACTAAATATAATTTAAATACTAAAAACAAATAAATGCGTGTCAGAAACACAAGGTTGCAGATATAAGTAATGATTTATTTCACGATGTTTTATACAAAATTTTTATATAAAAAATTATATTGCAGCCAGGTGTCTTTTACCATAATGGGTGAGAATAGCAGCTCATAGCTATGTAATTATTGTACTATCGTATGTTTTTTAAATAGGTGTGCACATGTTTTAATTATTCTGAAGTCTGCAAGTATGTGGAAACATAACTGAAATATTGTTTCGTTCATACGTACAGATTAAGCTAATAAATGGGTACGAAAGAAAACTTAGGAACATGCAACACACCTTTACATTTGTTAATACATCTTAAATGTCTTAAGTAATTTAATTTTAATAGTTACTCATAAATCCAAAATATCGGCAAAAAGACTGCTCGATAATTCAGCGACTTGCGTAAAAAGGCTAGGATAAGACGTTAATCAAGTGTTTAGGACATCGTTATTGCATTCGCTCTTCTTGGCATCAGGTGCGTAAAAACAAACCCCTCTCCACAGACGTCCACCTCACTGCAGTCGATGCAGTTTCCCTTCTTCTTCCGATTCTCTACATCAGCATGTACTTAAATATTCATCTTGTCTAGACCAAGAGTTTGTGTACTTATCCAACAGTAGACTACTGTTGTCTCAATGTTCTGTCGTTCGTAATGTTCACCGTTTAACATGCAGGGTCTTCTTTGCAGTCAACATTGTTTAACATACAACCACTCCAGCAACAAACTATTTTGATACATTATTCCACAAGAATAATATGCTGGATTACGTTTCGGGTATTACATTTATAAGCGGTCAGATAACTACTTATTTTTCAGAAGTGACCATACTCACATATACGCAATGAGTCCTCTTACTAGGTGGACCAGACCATCAATCCTAAGAAGTTAGTATCGTATAAGCCGAATCATGACTAAACGAACGTGATGCACTTATTTTTAAGTCAGTTTGTATCTTTTTCTAATGCCTGTAAATAAGTAAACGAATTTAAATTTCAACTATTTTGTTAAAAATCAATGCTAGCTAAATGTGAAAACTAAATACGTTCAATTTCGCAGAAAGTACAATGTTCTGTGAAAACTACGATGATATATTTTGTATTCTGTGCTGTACAACGGCTTTTAGCCTTATCCGCATTCAAATTGCAATTTTTATGCGTTTAGTTGACAAAGTACTCGAAGCGATATATCGGGGAAATTTTTTAGTGTAGCGCAAAGCAATGAGCACATGAACGGAAGGATAAACAACAAAACAACCATATCCCATTTCAGTTTCAGCAAGTGTGCTGTAATTAAAATTGTGCGTTGTTCAAATCTTGCATAATTGATATAAATTTTGCAGAACAGAGCTGTATTGATTTCACTTCACGGTAAATCAGGATTTTCCTACTTCATTAAAATGGAAAAAGGAGAGCAAAAAACAATCGGGAATGAAGTGAGGCAACTATGGTAAACTGAATTACAAGCAGTGATGGCTAGGTATAATTTTGAAGTTTACTTTCAATAGTGTTCAGTTTTCGCGAACCACCTATAGGCTACAAGTAGGCTTATCCTTCCGAACATTCTACAGAATAATAACACAGTATGAAGCAGATTTTCCTATGAACGGCTAGAGACAAGACTGAATGCGCCGACCGAAACTGTAAAATAAATGGCGAATGCGTGAAAAGATAAATGGTAATATCTACTAAAACGTTGACTTGTACTAATTTTCAACAATTGAAGGGCTTAGTGCAGTATAGTGACAAGCCACGTGATGCACAAACTGAGATATAGCTATTTCAAACCATTGACAAAGTCTATAATTCTGTTTATTAGTATAATTATTTGCATGGATTAATGATTGCCCAGCCTAAATATTGGAGAGCATAAGGACTATATTGTTTTTCACTGGTGGTGCAACTTAACACCAGTAATAATTAATTTTATGCAAATGTGCATGAGTATTTGTGGCTTGTCGCAATATTGCTTATCATATAATTGACTGAACATTGATGAGTATTAGTGTGACAAAGTACCTATATCATATTATTACCATCCTTTTATTTGCATATCATGTGTTTAAGAAACACATGTGGCGGACATGGTAAATATACCATTTACTACAACAGTATTGCGATTCACTTGACATAAATTACAAGGATGTGTTACTACCCTCGACAAAATAGGTAGTAACTGGAAATAGTATTCAAAATATTTTCTTCTCGCAGAACCAAGTTTAACTTATGAGATCCATATCTGAATCGGTATATGTAACAATGTCAGGTTAAAGTCCATCGTAGAAGTTGTGAACAGGAGGAACAAAAGGAAAGAAGCGTCTCAGATCATATAATTTTTTCTTGTCAATCTTTACTGGTTCTATATATTTTCTCAGCATGTTCCACAGTTTTATTCCTGAAGGTCTGCTAACCTTACACGAATTCACCTCTTTATAGTGTTCATTCACCACATGCTTAACGAAGAAACTAGTAATGTTTTGGTATGTGAACATCAACGAAAGTGCAGAAGAAAAGTTCACGGGATGGCCACATTTTGTTTCCTTGGATTTTGCTTAAGTTTTTACCAGGCTTTCGATACTAACAGTCAGCTTTTGTCATACTTATAACTATGAAGGGTACCTGTTTGTTCGCTTTCTTCACTACGTCAAGCCATTCTGTCGGTGAAAATATTTGTGTAATCTTCCCCTGGCACTTATCTAGTAAAGCAAAATCCCTGTCAGATGCTATATGAGTGTGCCCAGGTATGAGGAAATAATAATGGATTTCCGTAAGGCGTCCTTCTTTGAAGGGTTACTAAAGAAGACACAAAATCGATATGTTAAGGGTAGCAAATATAATGATTAAAGTACGTCTAGAAATTTAAAAATAATTTACTGAATACTTTTCTCAGTGTTTATATTTCAATCGGTTTTAAACATAAAAACGTCCAGTTATAAACTAGTGTTGTCGTAAAAATGTATTATATTATATTAGACATTAAAAATCATTGATCTTTCTGATGTTGGCTAACTCATTCTGCCTTATGTTTTAACGGCCAATATATTCCCTGTAGAGTTTCTGCCCCTTGAACTGCATTACAACAACACTCTCTCCTTTATTTTAAACCAAATAACAAAAACTTTTATATCATAATGCTTTACCAATGTAAACATGCATGCAAGATAATGATATGCCACACTTATCTTCATACCAGTGATATTAATACAGGTTTCAATTTTTACAGATAGTAAAGAATAATTTACGAAATACTAATTTAATGAAAGTTATTACACTAAAAATTAATACAATTTATATTATATTTTTTAATGATTTTAGTAATTATTTGGCATATCATTATATGCGACAGGAAGTACATAACATTGAAAGCAAGAGTACGACAAGCCAAAAATTATGCATTAATTCTTATATCAGACGAAGCAGTTAAAGATCCGTCATTATTTTTTGTTGGTTACATCCACATCACTATCATCAATAATGGAAATGTTACTTTCATCGTCGCTGTCCGAACATTGCTCAGAAACATGAATTTTTGAGCTACAACACGAAATGCGTTCACTGTTGCCAGCCATACTGAACTGTGGCTTGTCATGTTATAGGAGAATAATGACAGTTGATCATTTAGATGATTTCGAGATACTGGTGTCAGCTATTAAGATATTAAAAAACCTTTGAAACCCTTCAATACAATAAAGAAGAAAACGATTGCGACTTCACATACATCCGTTATCACAAATTTTTGCACGCACAGCCTTTACAAGAGACGCAATTATCGAAGTACTATATATTATTTTTAATCCAAGCCACTGTTTCAAAACAATAATTTTGTAACTGAAAATATAGGAAAACTCTAAAATGAAATAATTTCGTCAGATATTGCGAAATTTCGATAGCATAATAACATTTCACTTTCAAGAATATCTAACTTTCAGATTAAATCGGTTAATGAAACCGAGAAAATAAAGAAAACGAATGCATAAGTGAAGAACTGATTGTAAGTATTCATATATTAAAAAGTGATCATGAAATTACTGTAAAAGAATGACTTGTGAATGTTTCAGCCTACGACCAGATCCCGAATACGAATCAATAGAACCAGTGTAAATTTAGTTCTCTCAGATAACTTTTAGGTACAACCTTTGAAGAAGAAATTGAATTACATTAACACACAATCATTCTCTCTCTCTCTCTCTCTCTCGGAAGCCTGGCAGGTGGCCGTCTTAACATTTTATTTGACTTTTTCTTACAGGAGCTATAACTGAAATAAATTCATGTTACATCTATCTTGTAATGTTTATTTTTCCCTGTAAATGCCACACTGTACTGGCCAAATCCGTATATATATATATATATATATATATATATATATATGTGTGTGTGTGTGTGTGTGTGTGTGTGTGCGCGCGCGCGCGCGTGCATTTTAAAAGTCATGAGTTATGAGGGGTAGTGCTCAGGATATGCGAAACATGGAAATTAGTCTGCTTTAAGTTAATGTGTGATGAACTCCTGCTCTATACACACTATTCCTACACCGCTAAATAAATGTTTCCGAGGCATATTTTGTAATCATTACATTACAATACCGCACCGTGCCGTACAGCAAAATCTAGTAAACACGCGAGACTCACTTACAATAACATAATACTCTTTTCATGGCTAGAACTAATAATGAGTCACTGAAAGGAGCACTTAACATATCGTCACATTCCTGAAACACATCAAAGTGAAATTTGGGCCTGCAAGTGGCATTTATCTCCCAATGAAAATGATGTTGCTTACTGAACCAGGAAAACGTTCTTGTTTATAAAAATAATGAAGTATGGTGAGTTACTTGATTTAAAATTAATTTTTAGAAAATAAAAAATTAAACTGTTTTGGAGATGCTTCGGCCCAAGTTGACTATGATGGATTCTGTGGCGCTTCAAACAATGCTTCACGGGAAAATTATTTTAGTTTTAGAACCGCTGAATATATGCTTTGTAAGGACCCGTAATTAGCTTGTTGAAGCGCACGTTTCGCTCAAGTCACATCTAGTACAGATTAAGAAGATAGTATCATTTCTTATGGGCAAGCTAAGCAAGGGACAACTTTCGCCGTTTGTTGCGTTGATGTTTGTAATTGGTTAAAATGAAGCTGGCTCTATTAAAATCACTTCGTGAGCAAAAGCTTATATTGCCGAAGAACGAAGTTTTCACCATTAGCACCAGGATCAATTTCATCCCTAGAGACATCAGCGCAACTGTAATCAGATATGTTTGCCTTACCAAGCTAGCAATTTTTATTCACATGTTGGAATGTGCCGGACGATGCCGTAGGCCAGCGGGTTCTCTCGGGGATCTCCCGTTTCCCTCGCTCATTCATTCCGGCGCTGCTCCATACTCACGTCACGTTACCGCTCACCAGCGCTAAATACCTCCATGTTAAGAGCTGACCAAAATCTCTCACTCACTAACTACTTTTAGTTTCCTAACCTAAAGTAGAATAAACCTTAGATTCATTTATGTAAAAAAAAACTGAAATCTTTAAATAAATATTACCCGTGCTTGCTCTTGATCTAAAGTATAAAACGTCGTGTGGATGAGAAGGTGAACGGACTGATATGTAACCCGACATGAGAGATTAATACCAAGGCGTTTTGGTTTCCCATGCTACCACAGAGCGTAGTCAGGTAAATTAACTGTAACCCAATCGCAGATGTAATCAGCGTGCAGTGGAGTTTGAAATGTAACGTATTCTCAAAGAAATTCGTGACATGTGTGCGTATTTAGCCACGAGTTGTGCTAGCAGAGGAAGGGCAGAAAACCACAGCAGGAGATCTGCGAGCGAGTGGCGCGCGCACGAGTAATAGAGCGCCTCACTTCTCGCCACCTAGTTTCCTGGTGGGCAAGAGTCAATGACCTTGAATCAGTCTCACTTCCCCGCAGCAACAAGACGAGGCCAGCACGGTTGTCGTATAACAGTTTTTCCCGGCGAGGCGAGTTCAGGCCAGTCGCCACGTCGCGTCGCACCACGCCACAACCATACTCGTATTTCGTTTCCATTATCACGAACGGTTGAAGCATAGAGTAAGAGACTATGGATTTTTTTCCAAGTCAGCTTAGATAGTATTATTCTACTCGGTTTGAAAGTGCGCAGTAGAATAGTAACTAGGCCTACTAGTGACGGTTTCAATTGCAGTAACAATTTCTTGTGACGTCAGAAATTCGATCAGTACATATAATAAATCCAAAATGGCGGCAATACTGCCACTTTAAGGGCGCTGCCTAGCTCGAAGCTCTTGCGAGAGCAAGTATTGGTGTGTATATTTTAAATTTTATTGGGTGGGTCTTAATACCTGCAGGACCTACATAATATATGACACCGTTGACTTTTTGTCATCTCAGTGACGCGCACATTGCTGTAGGTAGGTAAAGAAAAATTTCGCGAATTCAATAACCTGTAGGCTAGAATCCATTGTCTGCTGTTCCACCGACTAGCAGATAGTTGACAAATTGTCGGTGCTTGAGTATGCAGATGACAGTTGATTCTAACATGCAGTTCATTGAATTCGCGAAATTTTCCTGTCCCACCTATTGGATATCTTTAAAAATGTTTGAACAGCGCCACGTAAAGAAAGCATTTTAAATTATCATTATTTTTAAAGGAATCCAGTTGCGTTGTATCTCACTACTTAGCAGGCACACCTTTAATGTTTCTGAAATGAGGACTAAGCGACAGAAAGGCAATACCGTCTACGTGAGGTGAACACGACATTTTTAAAATGAAATAGTTCACCAATGTAAAAATTACAGCCACTGATTTTTGGTGAAAATAATTTTGCATCAACTTATTTCAATGTCTTAAGTGCACACCTGCGGTTCTGCTTCGTGGGAAGTGATAGGATGCCCTTACCTTCCAGCATCTTGTAGTTCAACCCGCAAATCACAGATGTCTGGTGTCGCAATAAACTTATTCTGATTGGCGCAATCACATGACTGACGCCTTTTCACGAAGACACTCTGTCAATAAACACGAAGCTGATATGCAAATGTGCGCGTAAAGCTACGAAACAATGTCGTACAAAATTCTTTTCAACAAAAATCGGTCGCTCTACCTATTTTCAAACTGTCACGAAAATTTGATACAAGTTACATACTTAAATTTGCTTTGTTTATTTAAACGTTTAATGTATCAGTTTCACCTTTAATTAATATTTTATTTACTTACTATTGATTCAGACCGGAATGTTGCTTAGTTATTTTAATTTTTGCAGTTCAAATACTCAAGTGTATTGTAAATTGTATGTCGTGCTAAAACTCTGAAAAATTGAAAGTTGTGTTAAAATTAGACATACTAAAACAAAAACAAAAACATATACAACAGTCATAAAATAACATGCTTATCTTTATCTAAACAGTAAAAATATTGGCTAGTGTTACACTTATATGGCAGCACTACACATATAATGTTAATGCGCATTTACTTTGTGTCACTTTGAAAAAAAAAATTACATTACGTAACACAAAGTCACCAACTAGGGGTACTTCTAGCTGTACATAAAGTTATGTGAAACTAAGCGTTATCCAGACATAAAATAAACTATTGTTGTTTGTGAAATTTTACGTTACACAACACTGGTAAAACTGCGTTAGTCATTGTTAAAATTACCTGAAATAATTTTAGTCGCACTCGTGTTCCTGAACCCTGTGTGTCTACCTGATGACGGGAACAGACTCCAGTTCCCGAAACGTCGTAACACTGTCTGTCTGGAAAACTACTGTGTTTTGTTTCGTCTCTTCATTGTGTCGTTTGTCTTGTCTGTATATGTCTGATATCTGTTGCGTTTTGTCTCGTCTACTTGTTGTGTTCTTTTGTTATTTCTCTGTTCATGTCTGATATCTACTGTGTTTGTTGTTTCGTCTCATCGTTGTGTCGCACGTTACTTGGTTTTTATTTTATTTGACATTAATTGCATTTATTATCTATTTGTTCCTTGTTTTTTTATTTGACCCGATTCCATCTTGAAATTTCATGTTGTGTTTGTATCTTGGCTGACTAAGCATACTCTGCTTATTTTATGGTTTCTTTTATTTGTTTAGTTTTTCTTTGACAGGCGTTCAATGTTGCAATGGAGTAGGGCCTACGTCCAAGAAACTGAATCTAGTCAATAATTTTAGAGGTACGCACATACGTTTTTGTTAAAACGTAATAAGTTAGAAAGTTCTGTGTTTGTAAAGCTAGGAGATATGGCCTTCGTGGAACGGAAAAAAGTCATGACTTTAACCTCTTTAACAGTGAACATATTTGCTCTGACTTATTGCTATTTACCAGTGAACGAAGTTAAGTTGGCTACCTTGATGTTTGTATCGTTTCAGCTGTAAAGGAGTAAAAGTGATATTTTATTAATCCTTGGCATAACTAATATGAAGAAAAACTGGAATAATGATCGTCAACATAAAATTAAAGAAAATAATCATGAATACCAGTTATTAAAATTAGCGAGTGTCAAAGGAGCAGAATACGTTACAAGTAAAAGGAAATTAATACAGTATCAGAAAAAAACCTGGAGCAGATAGTAGGTAAGTAATACACAGACGTGTAGGTTGTCACAATGTAATCAAAAAGTTTGAAGGTGTTTCATCCTTTGTAATTTCTTTAACAATGAACTGTGAAAAATTTAAGAATATTTTAGCATTTACCTTATCTGCATATACATTTCGCAAAATTTTTTGTTAAGTATTTTGTGCGTTAAATATTTTAGGTGCAGAGTTAAATACTTCGACAAAATGGATGAAGACAAGATACTGAACCTTTTAACGGAATTTCTTGACCTGGAAGATAAGAATCATCAGGATATAGTTGCAACGGTTCATTGAATCACAACCTGTTAAGCAACGTACACCGAGTCATACAAAAGAAGGCAATTGTCAAATAAATGAATCACAAACCTTGTTTAATTATCACGTCATTGCTGGAATTACTTGAACTGACGTGTGTAAAAATGAATTTGTTGATTGCATGCAGTGACACAGGGGAGGGTGTATGAAATTACAAATTTGTTGCATTGAGGCGAGACATCAAAGGACAAAGGGGGATTTCACCCTAATGCTAGAAAAATAAAAATATGTAAATAATAACAATAAGAGAATAAAAGTTGAACTTATAACACATCAGTATATATAATCCTTTCCAGCTAATACGACCCACTCACTGAAAAAAGAGTATAGTTGCAGGTACCATACATTTGTTAAAATAGTAACAGCAAAACAATTTGGTTGTTGGTACTACTCTGGACAGTTCCTTCAACAATCAGCTTTGTAGAAGAAACAAATAGCCTTGTTGCTTTTACAAACCAGATGGTAACTTCTACAAAACAGATTGTTGAAGGAACTGTCCGGAGTAGTACTGACAACCAGACTGTTTTGTTGTACCTATTTTAACAAAAGTATGGTAGCTGCAACTATACTGTTTTTTCAGTGTACCCTGGTTCCGAGATTAAATATTTAGACACTCGTTTGGATGTGAAACAAATGCATCAACTATTAAAGGTGCGACATCCAAATCTTGAAGTAAAATATTAGTTCTACTTGAAATACTTTTACGTAAACTTAGGTAGGCACTGTTGTAGCACGCCACAGACGTGTGTAAAAAATAGATGCGAAGATTTGCAGGTGAAAATAGGATCTTTTCGTTTAGCAGACAATGTGAATTGAGCAACTAAAAGCAAGTTGGACATCAACAAACGTATAAGAAAATAATTTCCACTTATTTAAAAGAACAGAAAAGGCTCGGAAAGATAATGTGCTTGTTGGAGAGTTAGTTTTCTATTGCATGCAGAATTTACCTCTGATCCACACGCCTGTACAGTTGGGGTAAACTGTCAACTCAATCTGAAATCTCAAACAAGTATCTCATTTGTGTATCATAAGTACATTGCAATAAAGGTGCTAACAAAGTATGTTCGGGAGAAAATCACGCAGTCATTCAGAACGATTTTCGAATATTTTTCACATATATCCGGTAAGAAGCCGCTCGTTCTTACTTTGTGATAGAGAATTAGGAAGCATTAAGAGTATTAAATACATATGGGCTGATGTGTATATCTTACGGAATTCTGTACGTAGATCGCTAGAAAATTCTATGTCAAATGTATTTGTTCACATGGTTCAGAAATCCTAAGTACTTGATTGCAATCAGAGGTGGCTATCATTTTATAAGAAGGACAATGCGGCACAGGAGACGCATGCATGGTCTTGTCGCAGGCATATCACAGGAAACGTGTCCTACACAAAAAAGAAGGGTATTTGGAAATTAATCAAACATATGGATACCAGTGAAGAGGAAACTGCATTATATAAGGTAACTATACAGTGGCCTACAACAGAATATTACTGTTATGAAGTTCGTTAAACGCCATAACATGAATATGAAAGACAATGAAGATAACATACTTTCATAGCAGTCAAAATATAAGCATTATGGTCTATTGCAGTCGATGTCACTGTAATAATAATGCTAGCTATCCTGCGTTGCATTTTCCAGAGTTTCAGTTATATACACATACAGGGAAAATATTTTAATTACAGCTGAATGACCTTACTTTGGATAGAAACATACTTTCGTAAATTGATCGATACTTCCAAAATAACGAGTACAGTGTACAATAAAATCAGATCTTGCACTTTGTAGATATGTCGGAATGCAAGTCTGTTTCAGTATTTAGTTTAGTATATTCTTGTTTCATAATGGTTAATGCAATATTTGGTTGCATAATGGTAATTGTTGTTAAGAAGTGCTATCTGGCTAAAGAAGTATGAGACAGTTTAAAGGACGTCAAAATAATTCCAGCTTCAGACATTACAGTAGTCTGGTCAAGCTTTAGTGAGCAGGCCTCAGGAGGAAGTAAATTACTGTTTCTTTTAGAGCAAGATGTGTCTGTTTATGTCCATGTATTTCATGTTTTCTTAGAAGTTTCTTGTAACTTGTGAGTGTCGCTGGGTTCCAGTCTTCAAATAGGAGGGTGATTGAAAGGGTCAATATGTTCGACTAAGTATATGTTTGCATATGAGTCCCTGAATGTACCTACTGGTTGTCGGAGGACATCAACAGTAGTATGTATATTGTCAGCCCCACTCACCTAGTGTGCTTCCCTGCCTTGCCCTTGTCTTCGGACCTGGAGGTAGGACAGTTGGTTACAAGCCACGAGTAAGTTAAGAACGTGTTCGGGAGAGTGGCACTCACGATAGGGCATTTCTTAATTTGAATATATTAAATGGTTGTAAATCTAACTGAAATTTTTGTTATTGTAGTTAGGGTAACTTAGATATCCCCGCGAATGCAGTACCGAGTCTGATAGCCACTTGCACGCACATGAACGACTGCATGATTGGTGAATTGGTGAACTCTCCAGCTCCCCTTCACATAGTGCAAATGTCCTCATAGGTACATAAAAATGTTCCATCTTTAAATTAATTTACTACTTTCGGGAATGCTGTTGGTGATCATTCTGGCTTAGTTTTGCCTATAAAATTCTCGTAATTTTATTGTGCTGACCTGGGTATAATTATATCGGAATGTTCATCTTACAGTCAGTTTTTAGAACAAAATGCACAAAATCTACAAACATAATTTTAACAAATGTAACATACCTTTGAATTACTGTGTTCAGCATTTAAAGTAGCAAGCAGATGGAGGAAGACAAGGGTAGCTGCGTGGAAAGTTACGCCTAGTTGAAGTCACATAAGAGAGTGCTGTCCAGAAATCGGATAGACATCATAGCTCAGTTGTTTTTAAGGTTCACAAATCACAGTGTTTCACATTTAACAAAACTGTACAATTAATTTGATTCACTATAGATCGTGTTTTTTTTTTACACTTTTAACTTTGCTACATCTCACTGCATTCGAAAATGAAAATATTAAGACAAAACATGTTCGAACCAAATGGTCACGTAACTAATGTGTGGATACACATTACTTGTTCGTGAAGTTCATTCATAGTTCTTTTCTTAGAACAAGTTTCGCAATAACCTGCTATACAGTGCTCACTTTATAGTGAACAGCCTATATAGGATAAGGCCGTATGCAAAGAGGGAGGTTAGAGACTTTAATAAACGACTTTTATAAATATAAATAAAGGTATTTATGCAAACTTCAAATATAAAGTAACACAAGAAAATAACTCGTACGACTTTAAACATTAAAAGCCGCCTAAATATCTCAGTAATCTTAGTGAAATATTAGATACAGAATGGTAATTCCACCAATTACGAAATACTCGCGTATAGGGAGGGTACGTTTGTTTATGGTTTTCTGTCTCGTCTACTGCAGAATCACAAACAAAACAAATTTTGAAGATATCTGAAACGGATGTCTGGTGAAAAAAAAAAAACTTTCTATTTGATAAATGGTTATGCTGGTGACCGGACAGAAAATCAAGTTTTGAATTTTTCGTCTATGAGTTTATTTTACTTCTCTGCAATATGGTTCGGTAAAGTGCTCGCCTATAAAGTATATTCTTAGAAAATGAACAACAATGACACTTATATTTTACTTTGTATATTTAAATTGATATTAATTTATAATTTGGTATAAAGTACATTATAGTTCGTATGTATTAAAAGGCTACTTAAGACCAGTTTTTTTTAATGTGTTTCAGCAGGTTCTTGAGTGAAAATGTAGTTACAACATTAGAATTGTTTTACTAATTAACTCGTTCGCATATGCAAAATGTTAAAAGTTCATTGAAAGTGCCACGAGTAGTAGAGTTTAGGCGGTTCTGGTGCAGGATTCGATGTGAGGCGCCTGCCCGAATAAGGCATCCCTGTCATCTTGTGATGTCATGGCCCCCACCGCCATGTTGGATGTCCGTGACCTTTAACCTGACCTTTACCTTTACATCAAAGTCACCGAGTGTCAAATTACCAAAATTTCCCAAAATTTCGAAAATTTTAAAATTTCCGAAACACTCTAAAAATTTAAAAAACAATTTAAAAACTATGAAAATTAAAAAATTCTGAAAAATTCCGAATAATTCCGAATAAAATCCAGAAAAAATATTACCTCCATCTTGTTTCTGGCTCCATCGTGGGGTTTCTTCCCAGTCTTCCGAAAATATTTCGATTTCTTAATCCATCCAAACACCACCCATATTTAATGAATACAATTCTTAAAAGAAATTTGTATTAAATCTTTTAATTAAAACATTTACGTAAAACTTATTTCTATTTTAAAATAATAAATCACCGACACATCTTACCCGGATGAGCTCCAGCGACGCATTGACACCCCCAAAAACTTTTTACATGTATATATAAAGTCTAAAGTCATCATACCCCCAAACCTAATACCCCTCCCATACTCTAAAAAAGTATTTTAATTGGCTGTTTGTCACGTGATGAATTACACATTCTCTTTCCCCATTTTACAACCACTTTCTTTTCAATCGTCTAAACAATAATTCCTTTATAATTCTCATTAAAACAGCATGTCACCTATGTCTGCACATAGCAACTAGATGACCCTGAGAAGCAATGACCATCGATTGAAACTTCGTATTAATCGTCAATTTCTAAACTAACTGATATTTTTTAAAATAAATACATCGATAAAATAATATTAAAACTTTAATTTAATCTCGCAAATAAATACTACTTAATCGTCACTTCCTGATTATCTATATCCGATCGATTCCCTATAAAATCAACCAAGAAACTATTAAAAAACCTTTTAGAATACTATTTCCTATTATAACTACACGGACTTTATTTCCTAAAGAACTCCATCGTCTACACTCACACTCCTATCTACTTAGCTAATCTTATTATAAAATCATTTATTCGTTTAAAAAAATGATTATGGATACTTACATATGCAAGACTTTTCAACTACTTTCAAACATGGTGTACACCATTCGAACATCACTCCATAAAAGAAATTCTCATAACATTTGATATCCATACTACTTATGCTAAACACACCACACCTACACCCCCACACCAAACAACCCTCCCCAACCAATATCCCCTGCCCAACTCTACCTTCACTCTTCAACTGTCCTGCCAGTGCCTGTCCAAACTGATCATCACACTCTTCTACGGTACATATACACATATATGAATTGTTTCGTTGCTTAGCGAGCAGTTACATATTCACAACAACTCGAAGCTACGCAAATGCCATTATCTAATCTCGTATTACTGAACAGCTTCCAAACCAGACCAGCTATTTCAGTTTCATATTTTCTGTCCTGTCTTTACTTTTAGCACAAGAAATTTATACGTCGTTATAATTATTCTCGCCAATCTCCCAATTTAACTCCATATTTACCAACTCCCTATTTAAATTAATCAAAGCTCTTGTTTCCGCAAACATCATATTTTATTTACACATAATCTATAAAAATCTTCTTGTGAAACAAACACAGCATTACTGGAAAATAAATTCAGTCATCACTTTAAAACAATAACAGTCATGTCCATATATTGCCCGATTAAGCATAAAAAACATAGTTTATTGCACTCATCAAGTTTGTATGGTCACATTGCAAGGGAGATCACTAAGACCTCATAACAGAAGCATCATCTATGCTTCGTTCACCCAGACACATATATTGCCAGTTTTGACAAGTAAGACCCCTGCGACGTCATATTCATTGTCATGGCGGTAGTGATCGAAGTTGTTCAACAAGAAAACACATCTCATCATAACTTATTCTCTGAAGTATCTATAATGCTGCTCCACTGATACCATTCCCGCTAGTTACAGGAAATATCGAACACATACTCTACTGTTCAACTCTAACTTCCGAAGTGAGTTGTAGTCATAGGAAAGTTACGTCGCATAAAACCTTACACAACCATCTCTTGTTCATCCAATTTCATAATGCCATATAGTGGTACATGCATCATCCTGATCGCTTTTCTGCAATATGTGTCTTAATACGATACCGGTTTAGTGTAATCGCACTCCAAACATACATTATATTTCTTAACTAGTGATTATCCAAATCTTCTCTAAGTTATCGAACCGAATATTCTTTCATACTCTTAAGAAATGTACAAAGTCCATGCTGAGTTCATCTCAATAAATGTCTTCAGCCTACCTCAGAAAGACGACCATTTCAGTACAGTTACATTTTTTTAATAGTATCTTTAACATGTACAACTGTATATGCTTTAGCTTTTCAACAATTAACATGCTCGTCGTAATCATCACGTAATATTCTTAACTGACTGATTGACATATTTATACACTTGAACTCGCGCCCACATTTCTAACACCCTGGTATAAAATAAACAAAACCATCCTGATTCATACATGATTTTCGTCTCATACCGCCTGCTCCACCATGTCAAAATGTACTATAATTCATGTCACAGATTCGACATGGGTATATTGACGTCATTAACAAATTTTCTGGCCTGTTCACATACGAAACAGAAGTTTCTGATGGTTTCACCATTAACACATCATTCGTAGCAGGTTCAATTTGCCCTACGTTAATTCCGTAATCGAATCTTGTTGCTTTGCAGGTAGAATACCATGACCTGTACTTATAACCTATACGTGCATACAGTATACAGCTCTTAAAAATCATATGCTGTATGACACGGGTTCGTTTTACATATACCTATTCCTTGTCTGCGTACAGCATATCCATACGCAATGTCTTGTTGCACTATTCACACTGGGGTCTAGAAGGTGTTAACGTCGATTCTCACGAAGTTTAACCATAGCCATTTAATTGTTATAATTTCCTTAAATTACGGCTTATACCTAGCGAGAAGAGACCTCAAATAATAGCCTGTATAACTTCACAAATTGCTGCTTTGTCCAATCCTGATATCGTAGTTTTCTCACTGGAACATACTACGAATAACACATTGAAGTCATCCGACTTCATGCCCACATTCAGATTTTTTTTTTTTTTTTTCATAAATACCTTCTTGTAGTAAGAACACGAACGAATATTTTCCGTCTTCACTGGAGGTGATGTTACCTCTTCACTATTATAATATCTTCTCTCCCGACTGACGATATTCGTATTCTGACTTCAGTTATAAGAATAAGGCTTGTCCTTACCTTAAATATTGTTATCTTACATCCAGCTCTGCTTATGTTTGTGACCAAATTTCATGTTTAATTTTAAAATGTATTCATACATTTCACATTTCTTCACTAACACTAAAAAATATTGTTTGGGTGATAAAGGAAAGCAACCTTTTGTAGTTCTTGTCTTGACTCTGTATTTTGTATTGTCATATAAACCAAGAGATTAAATTTTCTCACCTTAAATTACGACGACGTTTTACTTTCTGAAAATGTATCACGCCCCTTGCCGAAGGATACAACTGTAGAAGGTTACAACACAACCAGTAGCTTGTAGGCCTTATTCATAGTCGTGAGATAGTTCCGAGATGATCCTGAGATCATCTTGCGCCAGTTAGTCCAGGGTTGGTCCTGATTTAGTCCGGACTAAGTGTTACCTTATTCATAAACGCCAACTAACGCCGGGCTAGAGATAGTCGCGGGATCAGCCTTGTACACTGTTGCCAGATGCTTCGCGCATGCGCACAGCACATTTTAACACACGGGCAAGCATTCGCGAGTGAATATAATTTATTACGATTACGTTTACCCCGAAATATTGTTTCAGTTATGTCTTGTAGCGAATATATTGTGCGATGTTAGTACATTTTGTATCAATAAGCCACTTTACTAAGATATGCTGTGAATAAAAAATTAAGTTAATTTTTTTACAGATAGCACTATTAACGTGGCTGTTGTAGAGCAGTGTACGCTTTCGCTTTCTAACTTAAGAGTCGTGAGATCGAGGCTTTCGTAGAACACTTTTTTTTTTTTTTAATTTCTTAAACTACTAAATTAATAGTCACAGGATACCGAAGTTATATTTATTTAATTTAATCGATATTACGTCCATACTGACAGTAAAATAATACACAAAAATTTATATGTGGTAAAAAAAATCGCCTTTTAAAACAATAATTTAAACTACTGTTGATGAAACATGAGAAAGAATGGGGAAAATAATCCATGACACGTATTGTAAAGGCATAGCAGAATTCAAAACTAATATATCTCGTTAATTTACACTACCTATACATTAACGCGTATATTTCACTATTCGAAATTTTATTAAGAACGATATGTGCTGCAGCATTACGTAACGAACTAACAAGAAAATTTAACAGCAAAATTCCGCATAAAAACGTCGAAAATATGTATAAGAAAATATTTTGTGCAAATAGAGGATTCTATTTCAAAATATTACAGGATTTACTGTCGTGATGTAGAACGAATTTAACGTTACAGAATGTACAGAATAAAAGCACTTATAAAATAAGAAAACTGCATTATATTCTTTATGTATAATTAAAAACTAACAAATTTAAAGAACAGAAAAATTTATGCACCAAGCGAGATTTGAACCCTCAACCTTCCGATTACTGAGCTACGGAGACTCTTACGAAGATTAGTGGATAATTAATATATGCAAATGCATGTTGATAGTAAATATATAACGTACTTTACGCCAATCGTATATGTACGGTTTCATATTGCTAATAGCAATAATTTCCATCTTATTAGGCTTGATACAATATTATTGCTGTACGTAAATGTCTTATATGGTACAATAAACACGCAATACGAGATTTTTTGCTCACAAAGTTTTAATTTGACCGTTTTAAATTAAGTAACTAATGCTTATTACTAAATAAATTATCAGTGTAGACGTATAAGAAGTTTTTAGTGTAAAATATCCATTATATTCCATAAGCTGCGTATATAAAACAGACGTCGTCTTGTATTGTAATGGTCCGCCATGTTAATTTTCGACTTAGCCCATCGTTAAACCTACCCTTGGTCCGGACTAAAAGTTAGACCGGACTAACGCACGATGATCCTCGGACTAGCGTTAGTCCGCGTCTATGAATAAGACAAAAATTAGTCCGACGATAATCCCGCAATAGTCCGGGTCAAAAATGACTATGAATAAGCCCCTGTATCATTCTTCCTAGGGTAGAGTAAGGTTCCATTAGTTAGAGTTAACATCATTCATGCGGTTCAGGCTGAAGTTGCTACGTGGTGGATAGCTGCCAAATGTGCTGGGGGGGGGGAGGGGTAGAGGTTGTGTGTTATCCTGTTTCAATTGCTGCGGCCTTGAAAATATAGTGATGAATGCTTTTATACCGTCCTCTCCGCCTTTCTCACAAACCCAGTTGTCGCATGGCTTATCACATACAAGGCTAGCATATATACGCATGTGCAACTTGACCAGTGTTATTCTTCACTTCTCTTTCAAATCCTATAAATTTTTACTTCACATGTAATTTATTGATAAATCGTACTATCGTCCTATTAGTCAAGTTTTATTGTTTTCACTAATTTTGACATTTTTTTACTTCTCTTTATTGGCAAACAAAATATCCATTTACATAATCCGTCCTATTTCGCGTCGTGTGATCGAAATATTATACACATATTGATTTTTACGATTCATCACTTCAGAAACTTGTAAGCGTACCATTGTATCTGGATGCTTTCAGAAAATGTTGAAACACTTAATGCGATTTATATTCCCGTGAATAATGAACCAAAATCTACCGCAAGCACGCACGTGACTGATCTAACATGCCAATAGATATTGCGGAGAGTTCAAACACGAGTGAACCATTTGTACAATGTGAGTTAGGTAAGTAAGACGTGCATGACAGTGTAAAAGAACATATCAGACACCGAACAGGCATACAGGCTGCAAACATAGTGAAGTGGCTATAGAACTTCTTGCCGCCCGAACACAGACGTACTGGCGTGCAAATCTGTACTCGTCTGACAGTATTACCACAGCAAAATTTTCCGCAAAATTTTTGTCTGTAATATAACTGAGGTACCGAGAAACTAGTCTTACTTTTTAATTTTATTCCGTTGTTCCAGAGCAATCTTAAAATATCCTGTATTTTTATTTCATTGGTATTTTACGTCCAGTCGATAGCCCAAGTAATTAAACATGGTTACATGTATATTTTGTTTACAAACAAACTAACATAATAACTCAGATGCCTAACCAGGACTCAAAATCACAACATTTCACGCCGAAAACCGGCGTGCCAACCGACTGCACTACAGTTGCTCAGTCATCAGATGTAATTTGCATGAATATTATAAGAGGCTTGAACACTTGGATAACGTCTAAAATCACCAGGCATTCTAATACAAAACTGACCACACTAGCAGATACTGATGATAAAAGAAGCCGGCGCGGAACGGCTGATAGATGAGAGCTCTGGCTGGCTCATCCGCGGCCGGCCTTGGTCGCGCTTGACCCAGTATAGTGAATATCTTATTTGTCTGTTTCCGTCAAAACTATTTGACTTATTCAAATTCTGTAAACTTGGTTGAATTCGTGTTACTAATGGCCATGTTCCTCTAAGGCGACTTAAAAAAAAAATAGGTTTTTGAAATTATATCTTCAAAAATTACTGTATTGGATATTTTAAACGACATGCAACCTAATTACCTACATTAGTATGGTATTACGATGTACAATGCCGTTTGCCGACTTAAAAATCCGTCCAAGGGTTGTGAAGTTATTTATGTAGAACTTTTTGGTCCCGAAAGTGCTGTCATCACTCGAGAGAGATTCACACTATGCATGGGGAACATTTAGCCTTCATGGTGAAGCGATCAGAAACTTTTGTTTCGTATGTGAACAGGCCAGAAAATTTGTTAATAACGTCAATATACCCATGTCGAATCTGTGACATGAATTATAGTGCATTTTGACATGGTGGAGCAGGCGGTGTGAGACTAAAAACAGGTATGAGTCAGGACGGTATGGTTTATTTTATACCATGGTGTTAGAACTGCGTGCACGTGTTCAAGTGTATTAATATGTCTGTCAGTCAATTAAGAACATAACGAGATGATTACGACGAAAATATGAAAAGTTGAAAAGTTAAATCATCTACAGTTGTACATATTAAATATACTATTAATAAAAATGTAATTGTACTAAAGTGGTCGTCTTCCTAAGGTAGTGAGACGATCTCAGGAAGGACTTTTGTAAATTTCTTAAGAGTATGAAAGAATATTCGGTTCACTAACTTTGAGAAGAGTTGGAAAATTACTGAGTATACTGTATGGCTGGAGTGCGATTTCATTAAACCGGCATTGTATTACACATTGATGGAAAGCGATTAGGACGATGCATGTACCACTTTATGACCTTTATGAAATTGGACGAATAAAAGATGGTTGTGTAAGGTTCTACGCGACGTAACTTTCCTATGACTACAACTCTCTTCGGAAATAAAGATTGAATCATATGTTTTCGAAATTTCGTGTAATTAGTGGGAATGGTAGCAGTGAAGCAGCATTTTAACTACATCAGTGAATCATTTATGACGAGATATGTACTCGTGTTGAACAACTTCGACTAGCACTGCGGTAGCTTCACCACTGTTGGCGACATCTTCGCCGGTGATAACTACCACTACCGCCACGACAATGACTATGACGACGCATGGGACTTACTTGTAAAAACTGGCAATATACGTATGTGTCTGTGTCAACGAAGCATAGACGATGCTTCTGTTACGAGGCCTTAGTGATCTCGTTCGCATTGTGACTACACGAAGTTGATGAGTGCAATAAACAATATTTTTTATGCTTATTCGGGCAATATATGGACATGGCTGTGATTGTTTTAAATTGAAGACTGAATACATTTTCAAGGGATGCTGTGTGTGTTTTACAAGTAGATGATTATAGATTATATCTAAATAAAATATGATATTTTGGGGAAACAGGAGTTTTGATTTAATTTGGGAGATTGACAAGAAAAGTAAAGACAGTATAGAAAATAGTAATATATGAAACTGAAATAGCTGGTCTGGTATGGAAGCTGGCCAGTGATGTGAGGTTAGAGGATGGTATTTGCATAGCTGCGAGTTGTCGTTTATATGTAACTGCTCGCTAAGTATAAAGTCATATATGTGTATATGTACTGTAGAAGAGTGTGATGATCAGTTCGGACTGTCTCTGACAGGACTGTTGGAGAGTGAAGGTAGTGTTGGGCCCGGAGGGGGGGGGGGGGGGGGGGGGGGGGGGGGGGGGGGGGGGGGGGGGGGGGGGGGGTGGGTATTGATTGGGGAGGGTTGGTTGGTGTGGGGGTGTAGGTGTGGTGAGTTTAGCATAAGTAGTATGGATATCAAATGTCATGAGAATTTCTTCGATGAAGTGATGTTGTTCAGATGGTGTACACCATGTTTGAAAGTAGCTGAAGAGTCTTGCATATGTAAGTATCCAGAATAATATTTTAAACGAATAAATTATTTTATAGGAATTTGAAATAAGGTTAGCTGAGTAGATATGAGTGTGAGTGTAGACGGTGGAGTTCTGTAGGAAATAAAGTCCGTGTAGTTATAGTAAAAATATTAATCAAAAAGGTTTTTAATAGTTTCTTGGTTGATTTTATAGGGAATCGATCGGATATAGATAAGCAGGATGTGACGGTAAGTAGTATTTATTAGTGTCATTTAATCAAAGTTTTAAAATTATTTTAACAATATATTTATTTAAAAAAATATCAATTATTTTATAAATTGACGATTAATACGAAGTCTCGATTGATCGTCATTGCTTTTCAGTGTCTTCTAGCTGCTATGTGAAGACATAGGTGACATGCTGATTTAATGAGAATTATAAAGGAGTTATTGACTAGACAATGGATAAGAAAGTGGGGTGAAGCGGGGAAAGGGAGGGGGTAATTCATCACGTGACTAACTGCCAATTAAAATACTTCCTGATTATATTAGGGGAGAGTTAATAGGGGAAGGGGTAAGATGATTTTAGACTTTATGTATATATATATATATATATATATATATATATATATATATATATATATATATATGTATATATATATATGTATATATATATATATGTAAAAAGTTTTTGGGGGAGGTAATGGGTCGCTGGAACTCGTCTGGGTAAGACGTGTCGGTGATTTATTACTTTTTTTAATTTAAATATTTTTATATAAGTTTTTATTAATTAGTTTTTATTAAATAGTTTTTTATTAAAAAGTTTTAATGTAAACGAATTTTATTAAAATTGTATTTATTAAATATGTGCGGGGTTTGGATGGAATGCGAAATCAAAATATTTTCGGGAGACTCGGAAGAAACCCTAAGATGGCGGCCGGAATCAAGATTGCGTCCGAAAATAAGATGGAGGTAATATTTTTTTCGGAGTTTTTTCGGAATTTTTCGGAATTTTTAATTTTTTAATGTTTCAAAATATTTTTAATTTGTAGATTTTTCAATTTTTTTTGGAAATTTCAAAACTTTCGAAATTTTGGTAATTTGTCACTCGATGACCTTGATGTAAAGGTCAAGGCCATCCAGAAAGGCGGTTGACGCCTTACTCGGGCCGGCGCCTCACACCGAATCCTTCACCAGAACCGCCTAAACTATACTACTGCCACGGTATGTATGATAGATCATTGGTACAATTTACATCAATGATGTCTGAGAAACGAGCGTGTTGAGTGACGAGTAGCGTCTGTTGTTAGTGCAGTGTGAGGGTCTTGAGAGCCGGGTTGGTATGCTAGCAGCCCACAAGAGCGCCATTTGTCAAACACTCCCGCCTCCCTTCTTCAAGTGTTCGCCAGACCGTGGTGCGCATAGCGCATGCGCCAGCAAGGTCAGACGGGCTGCTCGCCTCACAGCCCAGCTCTGCCTAGTTCAGACAGCCCGAGGCAGGAAACGCGTACTAAAGTAAATCTTTAACACTTTCTCGCATTCCTCAGCCTTCGCGATCGGCTGACGGTTTTGGCTAATAGGTAGTTCAAAAGATATCATTACAAATTATATTCTGTAACACCAGCTGTGGAAATGAAAATTATTTATGGTAATTGCCAAATAGTCAGGGTGGGCTACAGCCTTGCTGCCCAACATCACAAACCGCCACTGCAACAGCTGTAAGAATACGTTTGAAAATATATTTTATTCTTATAATATATTGAATGTGCCATCTGCAGATAACGATTCGAGTCGATAACTTGCGGTTTATTTGTCGACTGCACTTACTCATAGCTTGATGCTACCCTGTATGGTCTAGTTGGGGACACTGGAACTGTCGAAATAAAATGTCTATTGATACAGTTGTGGCTATAAGTCAAGGGAATCTCAAATTTTTGGAATAAAATAAAAAAATCAGTAAATTTGATTTAAAAAACACGTGAAAATTATTTTCAATTCCAAGGCCAGCTGCATGTAACACAAAGGGTGATAGGTATTGTATGCATACTACCGAGGTATGGGACTCGGTAGGTTTTGCTGCTGTATGTGTTTTGGGGCGTGTGTCCCCGTGGTGTATGTGTGTTTCGGGGCGTGTGTCCCCTTGAAGTTTACCACCTTTAAGTATAGGTTTTTTTTTTCAGACTTGTGGTCGTATTGTGTATTCGCTACTGAGTTATGGGACTCAGCATTGTTTTTGTTAGTGTTAAAGTTAGTTTCCTATAAGGATAGGGTTAACATATTTGTAATATTTGTATTTGTCTTTCGCTACATCCTTTGCAGTACTCTCAATTAGGGCGTCACTGAGTCATATTGTTCAGATTGACAGATTAACTGGTACTTTGCACGCCTGTTTACAGTAATTCATTAAGTTAATGTTTAATGTTGTTTCTGTACTTTCATTTTTTTCATTTCTAATATTTCGACTTATGTTGCTGATTATTTGAGTTTGTAAAATGTTTAATGGTTATGTTGATGTTTTGTTATTTGATCTTGAGTTATGAATAAATCCCTGTTGGGATTGGACCCAATATTTGATCTTTCTTTGAAGTTGAAGTTGCAATTACAGTTTACCTTTTCATGATTGGAACATAATGTGATGATGCTTGCTGCTATTGTTACTTGATAGGTATTACTTTACTGAGGTGTTTGAAGTTATGAGTTTGATTTACTTTTGAGTGAGGATTACTTTTGCCTTAGCACCCTTGCAAATCTATAGGGATTCGCCACCCACCTTACCTTGTTTTTGTAATTTTGTTACCGTTACCAGAGGTTGAGGTGCTAGCCCCTAAGTAGGGGACGGTACAGGGTAGTTGCCCAAATGTCTCATCTCCTTTCACGTACACGTTTTATTTCATTAATTGAATGTTAAAAGTCCGTATTTATCTAAAAGGAACTAGCAAACTCCACCCGCATACCCCTAATTAAACCTATAAACATATACGTGCAAACTATTGTGTACGAGGTTTCGTAAGGTGCTGGACCACCTTGAAGTGTAAGCCTAATCCTGTGTTTATTGTAAACATTGCAGAAAGTATTTGACATGGAACAGTGACATGTATGACTACACTGTAAAAAATGTGTAAAAATACATGTACAAATAGCTGGTAATGTTACATCTTTGTACGTGTAATAACGGAATACAGTCACAGTAAGTGTAATTATGCACTATTGTTCTTAATGATCCAAAATATGTACAGATTTTTTATTAAAAAAACACAAATGTATACGCAAATTTACTAGATAATTGATGTAAAATTACATTTCTGAATGTACGTGTAGAAATACAGTCACATATTGTAATATTACACGTAATTTTTTGTTTTATATAAGCAATGTCTATGTATAAATACACTGATTCAAATGTAAAAATGCTTGTTTCACAGTGCAGTTTTGAAACGGTAAAATACTTATAAATTTACTCGCGCAATTTGCGTAGGTATAGTATCATATAAAGTAAACGATTTAAGTGTATTTTTAAACAGAAAGCTTTAACAATTTTACCATATCTGACGTACATACATTATCACACATGTATAAAATGTATTTACTAACACCTAAACTTATTGTGTTTTATTACGATGAGGTTTCCGCGTAGATTTACAGTTTAAAATGTGCAAAACCTGTTGCCGTGTCTGTGAACTCCAACTTTACTCCAGTTTTACTCTGTTCATCTCAAAAATATTTTCGTTAAACGAAGTTGTAGTCATTTTACAAAAAAAAAAAGTTGTATAAACTTATTCGAAGTACATATTATCAATACGGAAGTTGACTTGGTAAAATAAGCTTGACCATCGCCCAAATATTAGGCCGTGCAATATATTAGTAGTACAATTCAGCAAAAATCCGCGTGGTAAGAAAGAAGAAAAGGCTTACCTTGCGCATTTGGAAGAGCTTACTAAAATAATCCCAATTAATACAAAAAACCACTAATTAAGATGGCTATTTAGACTGTAATGAATAAATCCCATATCACAAACTATGCTGGTCAACAACCACAGGGATTTCGTGGTTGCAGTAGTTGATTATAACTCGAAAGTCGTGGGTTCGCATCCTCGCAGGGTCAGAAATTTTCGTTAGCGGAAAATAGTCGTAAGTTGCTCGAGATAATTTGTAAGACACGAGTTACTTCAGAAATCATCACATAGTTCACATCAAACTCCCATTAAGATTCCAGAAAAAATCTCTAAATTTTCCACCTGGTTGCCAGTTAATTTAAAAAATACTGTATTTTCTTTTTATTTAATTTTTATTCCATTTAATTTTAATTTTATTTTCTTTCCTTTGAAGTACGGGTTATTTAACACAGAATTGTGTTAAAATACATGTACCGCAGCACTGCTATCATATACGCATTTTATTGTATTTTTACCGTAATGGTCTGTAAAAATACACGGACATTAGTCGTTTAAAATTACACGAACATGTGTGGCGATTGTGCTGCCACGTACATTCGTGTAAAATTACACAATTTTTTACAGTGTATGTGTAATTGGACGATTATGTACAACCTCCGCGATTCCTGTCACTGCCATCACAAGTTCACATAGTAGAAGAACTGAGGGTTTCAACCCTGATGTTGCATAAACCTTCATGATGCTGAAGCCTAAAAGCCCCAAAAAACATACCAAGGAAAAACAAATAAATAACTCAGATATTCCACAAAAAGAATTCCGTCAGTAAATACGAAACAACAGACAAAACGTCTCACCTGTATCACCACGCATAAAATTCAAATGCGTTTTACACGAAAACTCAGAGTCCTAGACAGCCACTACAAGAGGACACTTTTTATTACTATGAGTACATTCCCCAATAATTCACATTTAAATGTCAGATTACCCTGATGTTAAAAGTTGTCAGCAATTTGAGGCTGGCTATCCCTTTTATTTTTGTAAAAGTTGAAGGTATCAACTGGTGTTTACTGTTGGTTTGTCGACCTTATTGTCATGAAGTAATGTCCTGAGTTTGGTAAATTTACGTCGGTCAGTGATCGGTTTGTGGGGAAATTAAAGTTTCAAATTTGATTTTCGATGGTGAATTACTCCCTTAATAATACGGTTACGAATAAAGTGTCTTATATATTTCTTGCTCTACTTTTCGCAAGGAATCACCTACTTGAGTTCGTCGGTGTTTTTTGCGAACATCCAGTATGTATAATTAGGATGAGTCTGAATTACACCGACAAACGCTGGCAGGAGATTCCTCACGAAAATATAAGACGAAAATGTAAGAACCACTTTTCCAGAACTTGGTTATTAAGGGAGCTGTCGTCCCCAAGAAATTATTTTAGTAAAATATTTTAGAAACTAATTGTGATCAAGCGACAAATATGCGAATAGTGTTTTGTATAATGCAGATCATTCACTTCGGGAAAGGTATTTTTGCAAAGTTTGGCAGTTCTATTTTGCAAGTATGTTTTATAAGAAACCTTCTCTTCCAAGTTCTGGTGTTATTAATTATATAAATGATTTTGAAGTGCGTAATATTATTTGTGGGAAAAGTTTTGCTTTGTGTAGTTATATGGGAGCTTCTACCGCTGTAATAAATTGTATTCTAGTTCCAGTCACGTTTTCACATTTGTGTTATTTTCTTGTAAACCACTGACTGAATTCCTTGTCGAATTGTATATGTTTGCCTTTGTTTGCCCGTTGCAAACAAAGTTCTTTTGTTTGTTTGAGTGTATTCTCTAATTTTCTGTGACACATCACTTGCTGCAATGTAGTATGTTCAAAATATTTGTTTAATTTGTAAAAAAGTGGTTTCCTCCTGCTCATAGACATTTACCAAAAGAAAATTCTAAGCCCTACCTACGCATTGAAAGTGATATTAGTATGAAAATCTAATAAAGGTGTTAAATGTTCTCTGTAGAGTACCGTCCTAATCCTGAAAGGAATGGAAATATATCAAGTCTTGCCCAGGGGTAATGTATCTTAAATACTACAAACATTATGGTGAAAGACACTGCGTCTATCCATAGCAAAGAAAGCGGCTAGGAATAACAAAATTAAAAAATGTAAAGTTACGAACTAGTTAAGTACAACTATAATTAAAAATGTTATGCTAGATAGTCCAAGATGCGAGAAACGATACATAAATTATAGAGTAGGTTCGGGGAACATTGAACTCGAAGTTGAAAAGTTCGTGCACGCAGTACCTGTAAAATCGAATTTAAGAGATAGCACTCCTAGTGGTGTGGCTTCGAAACAAAGACGATCTTAGCCGTTAATAAATGCAACACCAAGAAGACGCGTAGCGCCACAAGCTCCCATATTGGAAAGAAGGGCTCAGTATAAACTCTGAATACCTAATCAGCGTTACCTAGATGGCGACCAGAAACTATGTGAATAATCAACGCTACCTAGAGGACAACTATACAGGCTGTTTCTTAAATATCGGGACAAACTCCGTATAAGTGTTCCTCGCGAGAAATTATGTCGAAAATATATTTTGCACTTTTCACCTAAACGCAATATTAGGGAAGTAATGGGCATCTGAACATCGAATTTTAAAACGGCGTTTTCGGAAAATATTGGAAAATAATTGACATAAAAAGACAATATTTTCAGCATTGCTTAATGCTATTGGGCTCTGCAAACCAGCAGCAAATGCTGGTTGATACGTTCCACCTCTATGAAAATAGCAGGGATCGCTACCCACTAATTGCATACAACTTTTTTTACCGTTAGGATTTTCGTACATCTGAAGATAGTTTATTGAGTAACGTGAAATGTTACCTGTCTAATAAAAACGGGCCCCTTGTTATAACAGTCTAAGACTTATAATTTTATTTTAAATCACACATGAAGATGCAGCGCTAGAGTTCCAGAAACAAATGATTAATTATGGTTTCGTGAGTTAGAAACATGTAGGTAACATTGAATGTGCGCCACCGAGAATTCAAGAAACACAACGAACGCTGTGTACTGAGTATCTTAGGTGCAAAATACAGGACTTAGGATCATTCTTAAATCACGATTTGCAGAAAAAACGGTGGGTTTGGATGGAAACCCATCACTTAAAAAGGGATAGGTAGAAACCTCACTGAAACCATCAAAACACAAATATCCAAATGTTGTGGTTTATTCCACAAAATGTAACCTACTGTGCAAGTTCACCAGAAAGCCATCTTGTGTATTGCTGTACATGACACCGTATTCGAGTAAGGAAAAAGAATGTGATTTCAAAAAAGTTATGCTCTTGTCGAAACTGCTAGAATACATTCATAGACAGCATGGTGTGCATTGAGTTAGCTTTGTCATGCGCTTCCAAACGTTTACAGCAACTGCACTGCATTATCTTGACGCCATGTCCGAATTCTTGTAATGTATCACACATTCATGGTTCGATGCAAACCTTATGCATTAGGTGCTAACATTTTCGAGCTACCCCAATGAGGGCAGTGCAAATAAAAATAAGTATTGTACAGTATTTTTATGGTCTTCTTACCGACTGACACATACCAAATGCTGATGGACTACCGGTACGTTTATCAGTATAAGTTTGCAACACTTAACTGTCCAAAATTAGGTATTATTTAGTGTTTGACATCGCACAGTCTGTACACCTGTTTACATTACACAAACCATATGAAAATCACGTATTGTGCAAAATTACAGCGACACCCCCCCCCTCCAAAAAAAAATCAGCGTCCATGCGTATTTTGTTGTGTTCCTTGAATTCTTGATGGTACACATTCAATGTAACCACATGTTTCTAACTCACGATACCGGAAAGTTGGTATACTTTGCACCAGTATGTGTAACTTTGCACCACCAAAAATATATTTTCTAAGCTGATAGTTGAAAGACAAGTGATTGTATTCGATGGTATTACATTATAATTTTTTTAAATACCTCGTCATGATGTGTCTTTATTTCACCAAACGACCTAGAAACAAATGTTTTTTGTGGTGCAAAGTCACCCATGCTGCTGCGAAGTATATCCACATTAATTTACCATAATTAATTATTTATTTCTGGAACTCTTATCACTGTAGCTTCATTTGTGATTTGAAAGAAAACGACGAGTCCTAGAGATTTGAAACAATAGGATCATTTTTATTAGACAGGTAACATTACTCAATGAACAATGTTTAGATATTCAAAAATCTTGACGATAAAAAATTGTACTCAATTAGAGGGTATCCACCTCTGCCATTTTCATAAGGGTGGAAGGTATCAAACAGCATTTGCAGTTGGTTTGCAGATCCCAATATAATTAAGTACTGTTGAAAATATCGTAGTTTTATGTAAATCAGCTGTCGATATTTTTGGAAAATACTGTTTTGAAATACGATGTTCAGAGTCCCATTACTGCCTTATTATTGCGTTTAGTTGATAAGTGCAAAGCATGTTTTCGTCATAGTTTTTCGTCAGGAACACACGTGCGGGGTTCGTCCCCCTATTTAAGAAATATCCTGTATTGTATCTAATAAAAAAGTATGGAAGGTTGGGGCATACGAGCGTCGTCACATAGAGCACACCTGATTGCAGAAACGTTGCTGTAACATCGTGTTGTTCCTTTTTGATTGCGAGTCTGTTTGAAATATTGTGGCAAGGTTACGAATGATGTCAACGTTGCAGGCGTGTAAGTGTGGATTTATCTGTCTAGTTGTAACATTGTATCAGTGTAGTCATCCTGTACTGATAATTGAAAATTCTTTCTTAAATAGTAAATTCTAATTTCATGCTACAGGCGATGTTACGGGAATATTCGTTTCGATGAGTTTTATTTAATCATGTTAAAATTGCATGTAGAATAAGTCTTGAAGTATTTAAAATCCTGTTTTATTGGTTTCGCTAAAGATGCATTTCTTACTTACATTGTCCAGATTTTACTGTTTTTTTGTTAATTTTTATAATGAACACCCTTTTTTGACCGTATTATTGATAATTCATCGAGTTTTGTAAAGATAAGGAATGATAAATATCAAGAAGGTTATTATTATTACTATTTCTATTATTATTATCATGATGCTCAAGGGAGTAGGACGTGTTCTCGTCGGCTATAGTGTGTATCTCGGTTTTTGTGGTAAAATGTGATCTATTAGCGATTATTATTATTTGTACTTTCGGCCACTTCTATGCCCCTAGTTCGGGCAGTTGTGTAGTGAGTGTAAAGCCGTAATATGGATAGCAAAAATTTATTTTATAAAGTGTATAAAAGTTGTGACGTGCGATGGTACGTACAGTGTGCAGCTCAACTTCCATTGACGACAGTGAAGAATACAATTGAAGGGCTTGCATCAAAAATGATCTAACTCCAATGTTAATAAATTTTGAGTTTTGTCAAAAATACTGGGTGAAAAAATTAACGTCATCGCTTGGCGCAGAAAGGATCTACATACAACAATTACAAATGCATATAAAATGGAAATTGTACATAGATCCATTCCACACTTGCTGCAAAACAGATCTAGCTCCAGGAGCTAGCTCCTGTTTGTCCCAATTAAAAGGTTATCTATGGTGGCAGTGGCAGCTAGTAGCAACTTACATGTAGCAACAGTTAATTAATCATCAATCTGTAGGTGAAAGCAGGTTAGATGCATCTAATTACTGTTTTAGCATTACTTCAAAATTATTTATTACCAATTTAGAATTAAAGTTTTAAAGTTGCTGAGTACATTACACTGATTTTTAGATCATGTGTTACATACAAAAATGTTCAGTGAGTAAAGACATCTTTAAAACATAAATTTTATTTAAAACTAAGTATTATTCGCATTCATAAACCATGAATAATAAATATTATTTATTACATCAGATCTAACTTTGAACATTCTACCAACTCGTTTGCATTATCACAATATTTATTTAGTAAATAAACCAAAAAATAAGTTTACAGCTCAAAAATCAAGAACTCAATCTCGCGACTAATGATTGTCTTTATATAAAATATCGTGTTCAGAAACCACAGAAAAACATGCATATCTGCATACTTCCATGACGTTCATTTAAATTTACATGTTCTGTGAGAACATTACACTAACTTAATTTTGTAGTTGGAGCAACTGTGCTAAGAAATGTTATCAACAAAGACAAACTTTATGAGGTCAGTATTAAGAGAAGGTTATTTAATTTTTATTTAAGTTTTTTATGCGCTGTGAAATATAAATGAAATGAATACTGAAAATTATATAAGTGGCGACTCTTCAGAACTTTACGAACCTACTCAAAGTGAAGTGTCGGAAAGTAGCAATTATAGTAATGCACCTAACCTTTCGCCAAAACATAGAAAGCGACAAAACCAAAACAAATGGAAGAGGAATAAGAATAAACGAAAGTTGCTAGAGGAAAATTTTATTTAATTTGGAGTGGTAAGAAAGTTGGATCAAGAGTTACAGGACCAGATTACACATGTATACACAAGTATTACGTGAACACAGATCAAAACAATAAATTAAAGCTAGTTAAAAAAAAAATAACAGCATAGGTGACAAAATTTAGCAGGATATTTAGCTTGCATGTCTAATATAAAGTCAGCCTGTTGAACGTTGTCGTTCTAAATCCGAACTTTCTACAGCTGCTAGGCAAGCGTCTAATACCTATAATATTAGAATTGGTACGTGTGACTGTGAAGTGTGCAGAAAATCTTCTGCTGCACTTCATGGTATATCAACAAAGACAGTTCAATGTGTAGCTGCACACATGTCCAAAACAAACAGTATAGCTAACATCACGTAATGATAATAGAGGTAAACACTCAAATTACTCCTACAAGGTTTCTGAGGCTGTTTTAAGACAAGTGCATGATCATATACAGAGCTCCCCCAAAATAATATCTCATTATAGCAAAAGAGAGAGTAAACGTCATTACCTTGCTCCAGAATTACATGCAAAACTGTTGCATTAACTATACATGATAAAATTTGAGCCTGAAATGTACACTAAAATGATATCTGGAGATAAACTGAACTATAAACCAGTTGTTTCTAGGGACTTTTACTTCAGATACTTACAGGTAAATTTTAACTATGGGTTTGGCAGTCCAAGAAGTGATACTTCCATACAATGTGACAGGCTAGGAACTGAAATGAAAATGAATGGGAAAAGCATAGATGACATTCAGGTTTTGAAACGAGAAAAATGGATCGTCTTGCAAAAGCAGGAAGATTATATGATAACTTGAAAGTAAAGACCGATTTCGCGAATAATTACCGAGAAGTTGAAGTACTTGCATTCGTCTGCCAACTGAATCTCCCTTTACCTAAAGTACCTTCAGGAGACACCTTTTATCTTAGACAACTTTGTTGATTCATCCAAGTAAAAATAGTATCACCCATTTGTATTTGTTTGATGAAACTGTACGTAAAAATAAACCAAATGAGACACTTAGTTGCCTACATCACTACATAAACATCACTTTGAATCCTTGTGTTAAAGTGCTTTTCCGGTTTTCAGATAACTGTAGTGCTCAGAATAACCATACATTATTTCAGTATCTTTTTACATTAGTTAAATTAGGGCGGATTCGCAAAATAGTGCACAAGTTTCCTGGGTCTGGGCATAGTTATATGCCTTGTGACAGATGTTTTGGCCTTATAGAAAAAAGTCAGAAAAACTGAACTAATATTTTTACCAACTGAGTGTAGTAATATTATAAGAACGACATAAAAAAATTCGACCTCATTTTCCTTGAGCAAGAAATTATTTTGACTTTGTTAATCATTTCCAAGAGCACTTAAAGATAGTTGTTGACAATAAAAACAAAGAACGCTTTCTGGTCAGCAAGTACAAGGTGTTTGAGTATGATGAAAATCATATTGATGAAGTTTGTGTCAGTATCAATATGTCGAGCGAAATAATATCTTCATCTAAAGTCAAGATACAGATAGTGGCCATTGTTGATGTTCAACCTCAGAAGAAGATATACGAGAAGAAACTAGCTCGTAATACGGTCAAGTTAAGGGATTTTATGAAGTTGGCCAGTAAATATGCGTTTCAAATTCAGATGAGGTACTACGACATTTTAGTGTCGGAGTACATACAGGAAAATAACCTGGATGTAAACACCGGAGAGAACAGCGATGACGAACAATAGTGCTGTTGTGTTTGGTGCACATCCCAATAGTGGACACACATACTGCAGACGTGACGGATAGTTAAGTTACCATTTTATAGAAATATTTTAATAACATTAAATGTGTGAAAAATCTCAATATGAGGGAAGATATCAGGACTTTTTCTGTTCTGCTAGTAAAAAATATTTTTCAATATCTTTATAACACGTATTCTTTACATTTGTGTTTCAAAACGTTTGTTTTTAAGTTCATTCCAATTCTTTACCCTACAATGTGTAAGAAAACTCAGTTTGGGGCGAAAAATATCTATTTCCAATTTTTTTTTTCGTCGTGAAAATATTATTGTACCAACATCATAACTTGCATTTTGATAATGTACATTTAAAGTATTTTAACAATTTCATTGCAGAATTTTTTCTATAAAATTGTATTATTTGCATAGTTTCATGTGTTTCCTGAACATTTTGTAGAACTGGAGCTAGATCCTATTTAACGCAAGCCCTTTAATTGCGACTCATGTCAAGACACAACTATGTTCAACTTATCACCAAAAAAGTAAGTAAACCCATCAAAGTCACAGACGCATGTCAGAACACCAATAAAGAAAATTCGTTCGAACTCGTGGTCCGCATCGAAAGTAGATCAACAGACTTGCAGGTCCTACCACACGAAAACGGGAATAAAGAGGTTCAATACATGTTCACGATCTTATGCCAAAAAATTGACGCCCTATCTACCCAGAAAAGAGAGCTCAAAGAAGACAACACAGTGCTCCGAACTATGTGCGAAAGTATATTTTCGGTTCGCGAAGAAACACGTCCCTGTGTCCATTTAATTAAGCCAAAAACATTAGTTAAACTCAATACAAAAAAAAACATTTAGCCAGGCATCTACCAATGGATTGACGCATACTAGTCTTAGCAACAGAAGCGTTTCCTCTCATGTAAATAATGTAAATAACCTGTCACAAGGTACTAATGCTTCAAGTGTTACATATGGCAGCAACACGCGGTCGACTGACGTGGCAGAGTTGCAGTCCACTGGGAGCTTATTGTGAGTTTCTGTTTCCTAAGAAAATAGTTGTTACTGAACAAAAGTCGGTTCCAAATGACTGGTATTCTAAGCTTAAAACGGGGGTCGTTTGACGTCACGAGTTAGGCAGGAACTTACCAACTTCCAGTGGGTTATGGAAGCTTCGGCTTTCTGTCTTGCGACAACACGGCCTCCGGGGCATGTGAGGAATCAGCAGCAGCGAGCAGTAGGAAAGGCTGAATTTCGTCGTTGACTCGCAATGGCGGGCATATGGTCACGTTGTAGTTATATCGGCTATAAACAAACATTGGAAGGAAATGTTGTTTCTATCTCGACAACTACGCTTAATTAAATGGAAACAATAATTTACTGTATACATCATAATGCCTGCAACAATTTTATTTTACTTTCTTGTGTACTTAGGCAAAAATTTTCTACGAGATATAGCAATGTCTGAAAATGCTGAGCAAAACAAACCTTTAACAGGTAAACGTAAGGGGATCAAATAAGTAAGTATCCTGAAAACAAAAGACGTGTATATATTCAATAATCAATATAATCGTTAAATCTATAAGTATGATTATGTGAAAACGGTCTTAATAAAGTGTTAGTTTGGCTCTATTAGTTGCGGTGCGAGCACACCTGAAAAGCAGAAATTGTGATTCGCGGTTAAATTCCTAGTCAGTCAGAGATATTTTTTAAAAATATTTTAAATTACTGTTTACATTTAGACATAATTTTCTTCTACGTTGAAAACTTAACCGTGATGCTATAACATTGATATTACACACACACAAACACACACACACACACACCCTCACACACACACACACACACGAACACTCGCGCGCTCAAACACACAGACACATACATACACACCCATGCTTTTTTTCGCCCGTGACTTCATTCGCATGGTTTTCAATTTTGTAAAATTCTAAATAACGGGATAAAATTATGTAAATAATCAATAATGACGGGTTTAGAAACACTTAAAAGTTTTTCACTAAATATTTTGTGTCCCTCATTCTGCTCTCTTGCTCTGTTTCGCCACTTCCATTTTTTATAATAACCTTTATTTAAAAACGTCTGTCAGTAACCTTCACGGGTGCACGCATAACCCACCAAAATTTAATCGCAATCGGACGAATTTCTATAGGAGCGCATACGTCGCGAAAAAGAAAACAATAATAACAATAATAAACATGCAAACATATTTTTTTTTCTCCCTAAGAATAGAGACTATTGGAAATACTTGTACATGCTCGAAGTTAGGAAGTAAATACAGTAATTATCCCACAGTTAAATTGAACTGAAAAATTAAATTAAAATAATAACAGAAAATGAACATTTTCGTAAATAAAAAGCCTGAGTTTTGAACAGTTAGTGAACTCAATAAACACACACACACACACACATATATATATATTATATATATAGGACGATTTATGTAGAATTTTTAGAATAAATAAATACTAACATTTTTATGTTTCTTAGCAATCCACTCCATTCTGTCAGTTACTTTATACAATAACACAACAGTAAATATTGGGACAAACATTCTAGACGATATAAACAATTTATAACATAAGCATACGTCTCGTACGACTATAACAAATATAAAACTACAAGAAACTAAAGAATCAATGGAGATCCGAACCAAAAATCCGTACTATCCATTAAAAAAATCTAACTCTCGCGCTAGACCACTCCACTACCGCTACACAACAAAAAATATCAGCCAAAAATAAAGTATATAAATAATACTTAGGGGTTTAAACGGTAAACGTTTAATTACGCATTACTGCCAGTTTGAGCCAATGAAATTTTTTTAGCTATCTACAGTAATATTATCTGTCATTTGACACTTGCGTACGTTTATAAAAACTCCTGTAATTAAGAAAAACGGTCAAATACAATTGAGCGTTGCAGTGCATGCCATCGTGGCGCGCTGCTTAAAAAAGTACTTATAAGGGCCATAGATACCCGAACACGCTGGCCCTCGTAACTACTAAAACTTTGAATACGGATTTTGTAGAAACACTTGAAACGACTTTTTCAGTAGGCCGCGGCCAGTTGCGTCATACCGACTACTGCTTCGTAACCACGAAACTTAGAATAAGCTCCCAGATCAGAGTAACGCTTCGTCATCGCCAGCAGCTGACGCGGAGGGTGTCACTGCAGTACGCGGACGAGCAAAAAAAAAATGAAACTGAAAAAACTCAGCATAAGCCCACAGGATAAAAAGTGTAACTAGGTGTTCATAACAATGTAAACATCAAAATATATTTACTTATCTTTCTATGATGCAATAGCGGAAGAACTGTGATATAATTTTCAATTCAGTGTTCTGGCCTTCTAATTGTTTAGTAAGTCCAGTTTATGGAAGAATAAAAAATGCGCAATTGTTTGTTTCGTGTTAATGAGAAAAGTACAGCCACTACAGAACAAAAATAGTGACAAGTCTGTAAAACACAACTGATCAATTAATAGCTATGTCTGAAAAAGCAAGATAATGAGACAGGTGGGGGGACCGGCTATTATTGTGATATTATGTACAAAGCTCCCACGGGTTTATACATACTGTGTTTATATTTTTATTCAATTAAGGCATCCCGTTTCATAGAATATAATACATACTTTATAAGACTTGTGGCATCCACATACACGCTGTATTGCCATCTTTGGAAGAAGGTGTTGCTTTATGCTTCTGTACAGGTGCAATGGTCACATTTATGTGTTATCCTGTACAGATTCTTGTTTTGTTATTTTGAGTCTGCATTACACTTTTGCTACAAGTCATTAAAATGTTAAAAATAATAGTTGTGTATTTTCAGAGAAATTTAGTAAAGCCTAGAAAATGGGTGACTCATATTGAGACTGAGTTTATAATTTCAATGACATTTTCTATAGACAACATTCAGACTTTCTCAGTAAATTTCCTAGTTATGTATTTGAGTAAGCCTTGTGAAATATTCAAGAGAAAAGGAAGAAAGTATTCAAATTTGACTGGAAATTTTTTTGGTTGTCATAATTAACTGTTCCTATTCAAAATACACTTTTCAGTTTAGTTTATTGAATCCGTTTGATATTTTTAAATTCAGTTTTGCATAAATATATTGGACGCAAATGATTACAATACAATATACAGAATCATGAATGAATTTTATAAAATTTTCAATACATATGAAAACTATAAGACAGTAAAAATTTACGGTAATTAATAATTTTGCCTTCTCGCATTATATAGATTTGTAAACTCTCTTAATAAACCTGACAGTACAATGTCTGTTCTACATCTGTTTGTTTTACAAGTTATTTTATGAATTGAGAATGGTGTGTATGGGTATATAATTGCACACACATTCATGCTTGAGGTGTAAAGTTGCTATTATAGTTTCTGTAGTAATCTGCATGAAATAAAACGGAATAAATGAACACTTCTTAATTAGGATACAAGCTTTTCATGAAAAGATTGTTGCAAAAGCTTATGTCGTCTCTGCTGTAAATCTTGAAATATTAATGAAAGTGAACCTGTAGTTAGTTCATAGAGATTGCAATGTCATTTAGGCATGGCCCAAAATATTGGTATATATTCTGGAGTAGGAGTGACAATAAATTAAAATTTTTAAAATGCATGAGGTAGATAAACGGCAAAATACGGGAGGGGGGAAAAGTTGTACGTAAGGTTTGAGGTTCTTAGAAGGTACATAGAATGTAAATATTATGAAAAAAATTAAGAGTATCAGTGCGCTAACTTGCTTAAGTGCCAAGAATGGCGGAAATGGTTTCACTAGTCCTATTAAAAAAATGTTCAAAATAAGGGTTGTAGAATACAGCTCCTCAGAATTCTGTGGACTCTAACTAGCTGTGTGCTTCTAGCTGGTACTCCATACAATATAATTTACCTCACATTTGCCCATCCAGTTCCTTCACCTGCATGGCATATTCCAATTATCATCTCTTTCTCTGTGTCCCACATCAACCGACACGTTTCAGTGTCGTGAAAGTGAAATAAATCAGAGACACAGCTCTGAAATATTGCTGTTAGAAACAAAAAAAAAAAAAAACTTATGCGGTTGAAGACATTTTTATTTCTTAAAAAACATCACATTCTATTATTTGTATGAAATATTTCAGGTATGTTTAAAAATATGACTGAAACATTTCAGGGCTATATGTTTGAAACATTTCAGAAACAATATGCTGGTATATTCTGTGTATACTGCAATGATACTTGTCTGAGAGGAGACAAATATACATATCTGAAACACTGCAGAAGCATTACAGATACATTTCAATTGCACCGTTTGGGTGCCTACAGCGCTCTCGTCGGCGGTGCACAGTAGACCACGTGACTATTTTATGGCTCAGAAGGCTGTTGTTTAGTATCGTTATATATTTCTTTGCTCTTACTCTATGCTTCCCCTTCTCTTCCCTGCGCAGGCGCGTTAGCTAGACTCTGGCCAGGTTGAACTAAGGTTCTTGCGTGGGTCGTCAGCTCACTCTTCCCCACGGGGTGGAAACTTCATAGGACGCTTCTGGACCTCTCATTTTAGTTGGGGGAAGAAACGCTTAGCGCTAGTATCGCGTTTCGTGTGCTGTCATGGCGGAAATGAGTGCTTCCTCCCTTCCTGTTTGTTTTGAGGTTAGGGAAGTGCATGTGGCTTGGCGGTAGTTTGTGAAATCTGTTTAATATTTTGGAATGCCAAAATGCCTAGAAAAGTTACGTGTTGCGTGCCTCATTGCAAGTACAAACCTGGAACTGTTCGGCATACTTTCCCGGTGTATAAAACAGAAGAGTTCAACATTTGGATTGAGAGGATTGCTAACCCACGTTTCGCTGGTTTGGATGAAATTGTTATATACAAAAACTTTCTAGTGTGCGACGATCACTTCAGTAGCCACTGTAAAAGTGTGGGTACGAAGAGATTAAAGAAATTCTCACTCCCAACTCTGAACTTACCAGGTGAGTACTTCTCTGCATCTGCTCACATTTGTAATATTATTCATAACATGATGTGCAAATTTATAATCATTTGGGACCTTGCTAGCTACATCCTTAAAGGTGGGATATAAGAAAACAAAATATTGTTTATTTATTTTGAACTGTCTTTGGGCACTTAATCACATTTAAAATATGTTGATGCTTATAGGCCTTTGTATTTGACCGATTTGACATAGGTGTTGGAGAATGACAGTACATTTTGAAATTATTGGGAAACTTCTGTAATGTAACTAAGCATGGCAATTTT